>BQNB010012495.1:0-67500 GCA_026074375.1 Tanacetum coccineum
AAACCCGCAACTATGCGCGAAAAATTAACGTCCCGCAGCAACGCGCGGGTAAACATGCTTGTTTCTCTACATTATAGAACAACAACATTTCATCTTGAAAGTAAAAGGGTATATGTTGGTATGTACCAAAAGATACAGTACCAATAATTCCTTTTATTCGCATAACTAAAAAGTTGACTAGTGCCGACTGTTATCACGTGTCAAGTTATGATTCGTTCTCGTGGGACCCACTAGTTGTGAGGTCCTCGTTGGCAGAGTCATTAGTAGGACACGTGGACAATGACAAGAGTGTATTTAATGGTCCGTACAAAATAAGGTGGGTGGAAGTGGAAAATGGTATGAGCCATGAGTTATCTTGTTTTGGAAATCTGTGACTATATATGACATTTGTTTTGGTTTAATTTACGATCATGCCATTAGGTGCTGATTTAGGAAACAAATGATGAGTTATCAACTTATGTTCAAAAAAAATGATGAGTTATGTATCAGAGGGTTTTAAGCAGTAGTTCGTTTAGGGGTAAGTAAAACGGATCGCGGATCGGATTGGACTGAGAAACCGGCTTGAATCGGACCGAGCCTATTTTGGTCCGGTCCTCGGTTTATTTATTTTTTTTATTTTCGGTCTTCGGTTCGGTTCGGTCTTACGATAAAATCGGCTATTAAGCGTTGTTGGACCGGACCGAAGACCAAACCGACCCCAACCGGACCATTTCGGTCCGGTCTTCAGTCCGATGTTTTGGCCAAACCCGGTTTCGGTCCGGTCCGGTTTTCGAACAGTGAGCACCCCTAGTTCGTTATAGCAAAAATTTTCACTATCTTCGTCCTGTCTACATATAAAAAACATACCGTTTAAAAAAATCATTATCATTAAGCCTTTTTTTTACGAGTTGCAGAATGATAGTTTTACTATAACTAATTAATTTAAAACTTCTTTAATGTTTGTAATAATAACTTCAAGCAGGGGCAGATGCATTTGAAAGTTATGTGGGTGTGTGGGGGTGTCTGCCCCCTCCATACGTCAAGCTCAAAAAACATCAGTTTTTTAGTGCTAAAAATATTTTTATGAACCTTTATTATTCATAGTGCATCCTATCACAACTCAAATTCCCCCCCCCCCCCCCCCCCCACTCACTTACTAAAGTTCAACATTTAACACTCTAAAACCTTAAAATCCTTCATTTTTAAGTGACAATACTCGATTTTTCATTTCGATCCCCATTTTTATCCTATTTTTTTGTCGTATTTTGTTGCTATTGTGAAGAAAAAAAAATTGCCCCCCACAATACAATTTTCTGGTTCCGCCACTGACTTCAAGTGAAGGTAATATGATAAACAAGAACTAAATTCTCTATCTATATTTTGAAATAGATAATTATTTTGAGACAACCTGAAATAAAATAGTGAACAATAATTTTGAGACGAAAATAGTATTATCTAAGCTTTTTCTCAACCTATAACTTAACCTAAAGCAGCTCACTCATTACTCAAGTTAGAAAACTCACGGCCTCCACAATTTTTAAAATAAAACACATAAAAAAGACAAATGTCTGATGGCTTGGCTGTTGATTTTAGCATCATGCCCTATAACACAAGGTCTGGTATGGGTTTGTGGCATAGGTTCGTGTCATAGGAGAAAAAAGAGCCCTATCACTTACCATACTACGTGCTCTTATATGTAGTAGTAAGAGAGCATACAAAATGCACAATCAAATCTTTAAGAAGTTTTTAATTGGATTAATGAAAGAGCTTGATTAATTAAGTATGCGATTTCTTTTTTGAAATTTAAAGTATATGGAATGAGTAGCGATGGATGCCTAAAAAATATACCTAAAAACATACATAATCATATCATGAATTGACACATGTTTCCTGAATTTCTCTCTTTTTATCCTGATTTTTGATAAGGCTGGATGGAGTAAAAGTGCAAAACTCATCATCCACCTCAGCGCCACGTCAGCTTTCCCTCTCTAACTTTACCACTCACCTTTCAACCGTTATAACACTCACCTTTCAACTAAACTCACCTTTCATAAAAATATTCACTTTATATAAAATAAACCCCACTAAATACCACACACACTCACAAACTAAATAAATTAAATTAAATAAAAAACCTGATGGCCCACTTGTAAGTAACTCACCGGTGGTGAGTCACTCACCACTTTAGCACCAAGTCACGCGCGAGTTGGTACCTCCGGCGTAACAAACGAATGGTGAGTGGCCAAAGTGAAGGGTGAAGAGTACATTACTCGTGTAGCCTAATGTCACATGTTGCAATCTTATGTTTAGACATATCTTTAGCCATATTATAAGTAGTACTAACATTTATTGACTTCTATTCAATATACAAAATGAATAGCGCCCCATTTTATATTATAAAAATTATTATTTTATTACAAATAAATAGTAACCCATATTATATATAATAACTATTTTCTATTTTTAATAAACATTCTTTTAAAATTCTCTATTTTTAATAAGCCTCTCCCCTCTCTTTCAAAATTCTTCATTTTGAATAAACCCCCCACTCAAAGTTAACTTACTTTTCAGTTTTAACTTAAAATACTTAAAACCCCCTCTCAAAGTTAAGTCACTTTTCAATTTTAATCTAAGATACTTTAGTGTAATAAAGTCTTCTTTAAAGTTAAAACACTTTTTAATTTTGTAATAAAGCTCTTCTTTAAAGTTAAATCACTTTTTATTTTCCTGTATCAAAACGTTTTGCCCTCTTTGGAATCTCGGGTCAACCGAATCTTTGTTTAATTAATTCTATTTCCATACGAGAAGTCATGTCAAACAAAAATGTTAGAAGTCACAATTAAGCAAAATTTGATCGACGTGTTAAATCAGACGAATCGAAACTTTTAATGGGACTAAATATAATTTAAAAATTTCAATTATTTTACATTTATTATATTCATCTAAGTTTTTAAATCATTGGCAGTGCAATAATATTTTATACACCCAAGAACAATTGGTAGCTAGTGTTCACACGTTTTAGTGGGGAAAACAAAAATTCCACTCTATTTTATGGACAGTCATTTCTACCATTCCTATTTCAAGTTTTTAATTTAAGAAGTTCAATATTGTTTACTTTTCAACAAAATAATATTATAGTACTGATTTTAAATAAAGTACTGTAAATTAGTAAAAAAAACCAAGCGACACTGGTTTAAAAACCAAGCGACACTTTTGGCATATTTTTAGTTTGAAAATTCTATATTCTAAATTTCTAACATAATGGATGACTTTATAAATGTGATTTAATTTTAAATTTATAAAATATGATAAACTTTAAATATTGTTAATTAATTTTTTTTATATTTGTGCTTTTTACATAACTAGATCAATACCCGCGTAAAGCGACGATGTATAACAACAAATAATTATCTATTATACTAAAAGATTGAGCCCCTAAATTTAACGGGGTTGTATCTTTAAATGTTTTCAACTCAAAATCGACCTCCTTCATTCCTTAAGGTTTATTATCCATTAAAAGCTACACAACCCCTTCATCATTCAACCTACGGTTCATCTTCATCTTCAACCATCAATTAGTCAACCCTATTTTTAAAAATAATCAAACATCCACCAAGATCGTCATAAGAAAACCCATCAAGCGATTCAAAAACCCACAACAATTTGATGCAAAAATCATTGATCGAACCGTGTTTATTCCAGGTGATTTTTCATGTTTATAGTTATCTTGGTTTTTCCTGATTAGTTCTTCATATATTTATGTCTTTTGCTTTTTCTTTTTGAATATAAGATGCAAATAATCGATGTCGTTGAATGGTTGTATCTCCCTCATCCTAAAACGTAACCCAATCTCAAGTTAAAAATGATAATTATGGGTTTCATGTTTAAGGTAGTTCTGATTTTGGGTTTGATGTTTATACCCTAAACCCGCACCTCCACCATGAATTTTCAGAGCAGTGATTCAATTATATTTAAAGTAAGTAAATAATCTTTGTATTTCAATCGATTTGATCTTATCATAATATATAATTAATTGTTTGAATTAGTTTTTATAATTTGTGTGTTATGCGGATTCAATCTATATATCCGGGGAAAAGAATTGACACCTTGAATTTAGCATGTTATAAGCTACATGTATCATGATTTTGCTATGATTCGTGATGTTTTATGAATCCTAACAAATTGTTTGATGCATTTTTTTCTATTCTTATGAGATTATGTTGAAAGTACAAATATTGAACTTTAAATTAAAAACTGAAAATAAGAAAGTATGATTTTAAATAAGTACTGTAATTAGTAAAAAAACTAAGCGAGACTTTTGGCATATTTTTAGTTTGAAAATTCTATATTCTAAATTTCTAACATAATGGATGACTTTATAAATGTAATTTAATTTTAAATTTATAAAATATGATAAACTATAAATATTGTTAATTAATTTTTTTTTTTATATTTGTGCTTTTTACATAACTAGATTAATACCCGCGTAAAGCGACAATGTATAGCAACAAATAATTATATATGCAAATTTATGGTTTTTGTGTGAACTTTAATGCAACACTTACGGGTTTAATTTATAGTTATTGCGCCAAAAAAGTCTAAAGTTACAAATGAAAAATGATAAATATTTGAGTATTTAAGGATTAAACAATATTTAAGCTATTAATTTTGTTACTATTTTATAATTTTCCAAATTTTAATATTTCACAGACAAGACAACCGTCATTTATACATCGTATAGATAGTTGATTTTATAAATAAAGTTTTTATATATTTTATAGAACAAGTGTTTTAAAACCGGTGTTTATCCGACTGGTTGAACTGTGAACTAGAAGCCAATTTTGAGCGAAAAATCCAGTTGAATTACCGGTTAAATCATGAACCGATGACTTGATCAGATCAATTAAAAAACCAGTTTTTAAAACATTGTATGAAATACATTTAGTAAACTTTAATAGAAGAAAATAATAATTTTAACATCTTGGTATAACAATAACTAGTTTTAATGCCACACATTTTTGTTTTAAATATATGTATAATTTTTATTTTTTCATGTTTTATAAGTTATGTTATAGAGTATTATCGAAAGGGAGGTGATTTGCATACTTCACTTTTTGATTGACACACTCTAAAATATATGTCTTTGACATTTATACCCTTATGCTAATAGAAGTAATTGGTAAAAAGAAGAAAGTGGTGTAGAGGTATAAATGTCAAGGCACATATTTTAGAGTGTGCAAATCACCTCCCTTATCGAAATCATATGAAGATAATAGATTCATTAAATCTTATATATATATATTACGTAGTATATGAACTTGATGACAATTAGTAATTTTTACCTTTTGATTTACCTGTTTTCTGACTCGACATTGTGTGCCAACTAATCCCAGCGAAACTACCCTTTTAGGTAGCTCGGAGTCGGCTCAAGTGAACCTTTGAGGCCACAAGGGGATTAATTTTCTCCTCGTTATGTCCGAACCATTGACTTCCACTTTGAAAGGCTGGTATTCTTACTGTTGGGTATGCATTTGATATTGTATATGTTTTATAATTATAGCTGCATGAGTGTGTCAGCTATATTTAAGATTGATGGTCATATTTTGTGTTAAAACATGTAAAATTTTAGCTTCGCAATCGAATTTAAGAACATTAAGTTGAGTTATCAAAAGTTCGCAAGACCGTCAATTTATAGAGTATAGAAAACTAAAGAACTCAAATAAGTAATTATGTTTCGTGCATACAATATGTTTTGATAAAAAAAAAGATTTACCTATTGTATATCTTCAATACATATACAAATGTAAAAAGAGTTTTTACTCATTTTTTCGTCACCAACACTTTTTTAAGATATAAAAAAGTGGCCACATGTTGTTGTATATGATTTATAGACATACACACATGTCAATGGAATAAAGATTTTTTGAGAAATTAAAATGTTATAATTTTAGTACGTACTAAACCAAAAGAAAAAAAAACAATTTTTCTGAACCCATCAATGCTAGCAAACCTTTTTTTCTTTATTTACGATAATTTATGTGATTCACTGTTTTTCTAACTTAGTTGTACAACATGAGTTTCATGCCGAGAATGAAAAATCCATATACAAATGTAAAAATAGTTTTACCAATTTTTTCGTCACCAACACATCTATAAGATATAAAGTAGCTCAAGATTGTTGTATATGATTTATAGGCATACAAACATGTAAATGAAAAAAAAAGACTTTTTCACGAATTAAATTGTTAGAATTTTAGTATATATGATACCAAAAGAAAAGAAAATGCAATTCTGCTAAACTCATCAATAAATAGCTAGAAAACTTTTTTTTCTTTATTTACGATAAATTATGTGTTTCGGTGTTTTTCTATTTGGTTCAACAACATGATTTCAGACCGACAATGAAAAACTCACCAAAAAGTCTTCGGGTATATTTGGGATGTGATTAAATAATGTTAAATCTTTGTTGGAAGTAATAAATTGTTTGCGTTTGTTGTATTTTAAAATATAAAGTCTAGGAGTATAAAGTTTAAAGGGTTGTTTGTTTATTTTTTAAAGTTATAATAAAACTTGTAAATTTATAAATTTACACTTAACTTCATATAATTTATTTAAAACTAAACCACTAAAGTTTTATTTTTAATTAATTACCTCCTCTTTTTTTAAGTTTTTATTTTCATAAATTTGACACATATATTTTTTATGTGTTTTTTTTCTCCATAATATATCTCAACCAATTTTTTTTAATTTTGATCAAATTGATTCAATTTTGACTTTTTATTGACCAATCAGATCGACGATTTTGCCTACGTGGCAAAATCAAGCTCTCTGATTGGTCTAATTTTTTTTTTTTAGATTTAATCTGATAGAACTCTAAAATGATGTAATTCTTTTATTATATAAAAGATGAAGGTTTTTTGTTTATTCTAGTTGGGTTTCAACTATAGGATAAGTGGATTTGGTGGTTAAAGAGTCTCATCTTTAAGGTTCAAGATTAGATTTGGTGGGGTGAATATAATTAAGTCCATTTATTTGTATTTATGTCTTAGCAATTATTTCTTTATTATCATTATCACGCCTATGGCCTATATGTTTACGTGTATGATCTAAATTAGATATCGATACAATTAGTAAAACTTCACGTGTTTAAAATAGAAAAATGTCAAATTTGATGTTCAATATATATTCTGAAAAAAAAAACAATATTAGTTAGCAAAAACGAAAAATGTAATAACATAAAACAATTAGCAGTGAGTTTCGTAACGTTTGATATTTTTTTTAAAACAACAATTTTTTATAACCTACACCACCTATTTTACAAATTTTATCTCGCATGTCTTTTACGATACTTAAACCCAAAACCTATAGGTTGATAAGCCACTCATATACCGCTGAGCTAAAAAGCTTATGGTTCGTAACGTTTGATTTAAGATTATGATTTAAACCCATTGACCTAAAACGTCACTTTAGTTAGGTTTCACAATTTTTAGGCTCAACGTAATAATGACATTTCAAGATCACATTCGTCGTTGCCACTTCAGCGTTACGTTATTTTTCTCTTTTTACAATCAACTTCACTATCAACTTAGTGTAATAAGATAACCAACTTTATCACCAAACCACACCTACAAAAAAAAACATTTAATAAAAACACACACATCAATAATTACACAACTCAGTCGTCTCAATGACTGAGTCCCTCCCAAACAACATCCATAGCACGCGTCTTCAGGGTGATAGTAATAAGCAACAACACATCTTCGACTTGCCACATAGGCGTAGCGCGCATCCTCTATTTGTTATTACGACAGCTCTAAGAGACGAGTTCTCAACATTTCTCATCGATATGTTACTTCGTTATTTTAGATATGTTAGTAGCTTAAACAAATACACTTTGAAAAATAACATTGTTTCTTTCTCTTTTTTTATACTATACTACTAATCTTATTTCAAAACTCATAAAAAAGCAAACGGCACTTAAGAAAACTTTGATAGTATTATGCATGGTCAACTTAACAAAAAGTTATGCACCAATTATTTTTCTAATGCTAGTGGGTGTTGCTTAATCTCATTGGTTTTTAGTCTTGGTCAATGACAATTATATAGTCACTAATCTTCTTTATATGTTGATCAACCTAAACCTCCAAAGCTTATTACTCACTATACTTTTGTGGTATCCCAGGAATATGCACTTGACCTTAACCGGTTCAAGCATCCCTTGCTTAATACTACCTCCGTCTCAAAATTATTGTCCACTTTTGACTTTCTAAGTCTTTCTCTCTCAACTTTGACCTTAAATATTTTTGTTTGTGCTATTTAATATTTGATGCATAATATATGAATGGATTGAGTTTTAAATGTATTTTTCATTAGTATAATTTTTATCAAGTATTATGTAACATAAACAAAATTATTTAAGGTCAAAATTGACAAAGAAAAACTCAGAAAGTCAAAACTGGACAATAATTTTAGGACGGAGGTAGTATAAACAATACATGGTTGGGGTATAAGGCTTGATGGGTGGGTGTGAGCCCTCACCGCTAAGGTGAAGGTCACGCGCGACTCACCAAAACAGCCCAATTATGTCACGGGCGAGGGAGGAGAGATAGCAACGGCAATGGGGAGCTGGTCAGCATCCGTGGGGAAGGGAAAAAATGGCCCCCTTCTAAAGAAGTATCCGTTGGTTTGTATAATTTTTTTTTACATTACCGCATTTTGCAATTATAAATATCTATAAAATTCATCATTTATATACACATCTTCTTATATTCTTACTCAAACAACATATACTTCATTCCTCATTATTGAAATGGATTCCGATACGTTTTTGTTCACCGACACAAACGAAGAACAAGAAGTTGTTAGTCAATATATAAATTTTCTTACAAGAGCGGCATCGTTTATTAGGAATAGACGACGACACTAAGTGTACTCGACGCTCTAAGGCTGGGCACAATGGTCGATCGACCGCGTAGGTCAAACACACACCTGACTCGGTCGCAGCTATTGAAACCCCCATGCGACTTGGTCGGCAAGTGATTTTTGGGAAAGTAGGTCTCGTTCCCGACCTATTTGACACACACACATCACAAAAATAATGGCTATTTTATGTATAGCATGTTGGTCGTCTTATTGTGCCAAGTAACTCGCCTGTACTCACCTCTAAGGGTGATCACGGTACGAAAACCAGACCAGACCAAAACCGAATTTGTCCAAAATGCCGGACCAAGGACCGGACCGAAATGGTCCGGTCCGGTCCAACAAAGCATAATCGGCGGGTCTTTTGTAAGACCGAACCGAAGACCAAATTTAAGAAAAAATATGGACTGAAGACCGGACCAAAATATGTTCGATTCAGTCCGATCCGATCGGTCAGACTCAGTCCGGTCTAAGAGTGGTGGGAACGGTTGAGCCGTTCGGCTCGTGCCGTTCTCAAAAAGTGATGCCACGTCAGCAAAATGCTGAACGACACCACATTTGCTGGGGCATCTGTTGGCACCACGCCGTTGGGCTATTTTTTTTAATTTACTTAATTAAAAAAATACCCAATATAACTAAAATTTAATTCATTAAAATAAAAAAACATTAAATTAAATTAGAAAAAAAAAACATTACATAGAAATAAAACATTTCATAAAATTAAAATTACAAACTAATAATTATTCGATAAATGCTCCACAAGGTCCCGTCGAAGATCGATGTGTGTTTTTCTATCTCGAAGTTCGTTTGACTTCCTAATATGTAAATCGTATCTTTCGACCCAATCTCGTTGAATATTCGGCGCTGGATTAACGAACAAATCTCTCATATTCACTTCAAATCCTTCGTCGTCCAATATCATGTTATGTAACATTATACAACAATACATGATTCTTTTCAGCGTGTTGATTTGGTAAGGACGAGCGGGTTGTCGTATAATTCCCCAACGACCTTGTAGGACTCCGAAAACTCGTTCAATATCTTTTCTTGCAGCTTCTTGAACTCTTTTAAACTTCAAGGATTTTTCATCCCTTGCAACAGGAAATGTTTTGACAAATGTAGACCGTGCTGGATAAATACCGTCGGCTAAATAGTAACCTTTTCTATATGTATGTCTGTTTACTACAAATGGACATTCCGGAGCTGTATCAGCAAGTTCATCATCAAATAGTGAGGAACGATATAACACATTTAGATCATTATTCCCCACTGGAACCCCAAAATATGCATGCAAAATCCATAATTTTTGATCCGTCACAGCTTCTAACATAATAGTTGGGTATTTATGATCCCTTCTTTCAAACTGTCCATGTAATGCCTTTGGACGGTTTCTCCAATCCCAATGCATACAATCAATATTCCCGGGAGTTCATGTTTTTGTTCGTGCAATTGATATGTTTTTTCGATATCCGCTGCATTGGGTTTCCTTAAAACTTTTCAACGTATAAAACATGTATGCATTTAGAAAACTTATCTAAACATTCTCGTGAAGTACGTTCAGCAATTTGCAAATACTCATCAAATGCATCAGGTGCAGTGCCGTACGCCAGCTGGCGTATGACGGATGTGCACTTCAAAATAGGACCAATACTTAAACGACCGGTCGCATCGTAACGTGGTTTAAAATAAGCAAAGTACTCGGGAATAAGCTCAACATCATAACTTAAGATATTGTTGACTATTTTATTAAAAAGTGTAGAGCTCCTACGATACCTTCGCCTAAAATTTTCGTTCGGATATTTAGGTTCAAATTCATCGTTGCCAAAATAGTCTTCGAGTAGCCGTTGTTCCGCAGTTTCTTGTTCACGAGGTATGTATGTCCTCCTCCTCTTTGGATCCGAGCTCGAACCCCCGGCCTCTTGGTCACACAAAACTACAAAATGTTCATACGCCTCATAATCCCGCGTATATCGATCATAGTCACTTTGAAAATAAACATCATAATGATCGTATGTGTTCGTAATCGACAGGATTATTGGGATCCATAGGTGAAAGAAAATTGGATGTTATTGAAGTAGAATATATATTGAAAGTGTGTGTGAAATATGAAATAATAAGGAGGTATTTATAGAATTTTTAATGGGTAAAAATGAGATTTTTTGAGGTATAAAAATTCAAAAATGCACTCCTCCAACAACCATAAACAGCTAATTAAAAATAAAATAAAATAAAAAAATAGAACGGCTTGAGCTGATGATAACAGCGTGAGACCGAACGGCCCAAACACCGGAGTCGTGCGCCGTTCGTTCGGCTCGCGCCGTTCTTTGGCGCATGAGAAGAACGCACCCGTTCCCCCACCTCTAATCGACGGTTTCTGAGCCCTACTCACCCCTAGTTAGAAGATCACAAATACAAGTAGGCAAGAGGGCAAATTGGTAACTTAACACACACACACAGAGTACTGAAACCAGATCCAGAAACCATAGTTAAAAAAGAAGTAACCATAGTAAAGTAAATATAAATGTCAACTTTATCCTTTTTTCTCTCTCATCCACTTTCACAATAAATAAACTCCTACTATTAATCCATCCTCTCTCTCACACACACTCACACACACACACACACACACACACATATTTTCTCTCTTTCCGGCAACCGCCACCACCGTAACAAACCGTCGTAACCTCCATCGGTAAGTGACGTCACACATATATATTTATATAATCTAAATATATGTGATCTGTTTATATATCTATTTGTTTTGTTGTTGTAACAGAAATGAAATGATGTCTAATTTTGGTTTGTTGGTTGATTGACCGTTATTCCGTTAAATAACTGTTTTCTATTTTATAATTTTATAAATTTGATAAAGGTGTTCTAATTTAGGGGGTGTTTGTTTCGGCTTATATAGCCGGCTTATGGCTTATTTGGTTTTAGGCTTATATTTGATAATCTGGCTTATTTTGAAACTTTTCGGCTTATGTAAGCTTATTTTCAAACTTATATAAGCTTATACTCCGTATAAGTTTATTTATGTCATAATATAAATAAGCTGAAAAGTTTCAAAATAAGCCACAAAAAGTGAGCTTATCAAACATAAGCCTAAAACTAAATAAGTCATAAGCCAGCTATATAAGCCGAAACAAACACTACCTAATTTAGGTATGAGTTGGTGATTAAGTTTTGGATATTAGGTGTGAATTAATGTTATTTTTTATTTATTTATTTGATAGTTGATATTCACGCCTGTTGTGGGTGTGTTTTTTAGTTTGAAGGAATCATTTTGGTTTTTTTTTAATAAAAGTAAAAGTTACTGTAGTAAATTTTGAGATACCAACAGTAAAAATAGTGAAATATAATTTTTCTGTTACTTTTTTAGATTATTTTTATACCTGCATGAATTAGTAGTAGGATTTGATTTTATGAGATTATGAAGATTGTTTTTCTAAAATTTCTCATAAATTATGTCTGCTTAACAAAGTTTATATGTTACTGTATAGCCGGCTTATGGCTTATTTGGGGGGTGTTTGTTTTGGCTTATATGTGGCTTATGAGCTTATTTGATTTCGGCTTATATAACATAAGCCCCAATTTTCCGGCTTATTTTGAGATATGTGGGCTTATATAACATAAGCCTATAAGTCTCAATAAGCCAGAAAATTGTGGCTTATGTTATATAAGCCAAAATCAAATAAGCCCATAAGCCCACATATAAGCCGAAACAAACACCCCCTTGGTATTGGGCTAATGTTTCATGAGCTCATCTTTTTGTGGCTTATTTTGCCGAAACAAACGCCACATCAAGTAGCCTATTTTATTTTATTTTAAAATAAGTATAATCTTCCCCGTAATCTCCTGTGCCAAACATACCCTAAATCTATTTTAGCTTTTATAGTGAGGTTACTATGGTGGGTCCTTGGGCCATGGATTTTTTCCTTAATTTTTGTAGGACCCATCGACTTTTATTTAACGTATTTGGTCCATAAAAATTGTTTGTAGTTTTTGTTCAATGCACCTTGTCAATTTGTGTCGTGGTTTCTTCCCTGTGAAATGCTAGGGAACGAAACAAAAGCGGACTAGTTGCATTTAAGAGAAACTAAAACACAATTATTTAGTACCGGGTGCGTTTAAGAGATATCGAGTTCTTTCTACAAAAATTTGCATTACGCCGCAAAAATCCATGGGTATCACGTTCCGTGCCTGTGAAGTTTTGTAGTAGCTTTTAAATAATTTATGATGGTTTTTCTATTTATGGTTGGTAAACTCAAGACTAATTTTTATTTGAGGTAGTTATTAAAAAGTAAATATATCTAGCAACATTTTCGTGGAACATGAATGTTGAAAGAGTTTGCTATCCGCATTTAGTTAACTCTTAACTTTCTATGTTAGAAGATGTGTATAATATGAAAATTATGTGTAAAGTTTGTTTCCGTATAATAGTTAGCTTGACCATAATCCAAAACTCACTTTAAAAATAAGATGAAGTAATTTGTCTCGTACCATTCAAAGGAATTTTTTGTTTTCGTTAAGATTGCGTAGTTTGTTTGGCATCGTGCAATGATACGAGTGATTAAATAAAACTGACCATCTTTGTAAAGCAAATAACTTTGTTCTCGGTGTTAACTTCTAAGTTGCCGTGATACTTATTCTAACAAAATCATTAGGAAAAAGATTCTCTCAAGTTGTGGTCAAACATGATTGATCATGTTATGTTTTTTGTGAGGGGAAATAAATAAGTGGGCCCTTGATTTTCATTAAAAGAAAAAGTTGTACATATTTAACTAATATGTGATTGGTGAACATGATGCATCATGTTTGACTCAACTTGAGAGGATTCTAATCCAAATCATTAATACTCTGACCGCAAACCTGTTTTACTAAAATAAGTTAAAGACTTTGTTCGTGAAGTTAGTTGCTAGGCAAAAGGTGGTTTGTTTTGTATTGTAAAATTTTCATGTTTTTGTCCACTTTTACGTCACCGGTTATAGTTTGGGTAGCTTAGAGAAGCTTGCCTGAGCCACTATAATCGCCCTTGGGCTAGCTTCTCTAAACAAACGTTTTATAAGCCAGATTGTAGTGGCTTAGGCTTAGCTTCTCTAAACTACTGGCTAATAGTACCCTTCATGCATATTACTTTTGGGGTTACTGTGATGTAATATGCGTGTGGTCAGAAATGTTCAGGATACGCCAAAGGATTTGGGGTTTTAGTACGAGTAAAGAGTTCCACATTCTTTGAATATGTAACTTCTATTGCTGTCCTTTGTTGCCATCATGCAAATCTGTGAAAGTTTTACGAAGATTGCAAGAGTTTATCTTACTTAAACTGTGCGGCAGTTTTTGCTGTCATATGTCGATTATGTGGATTAAATAAGATTACAAGATTTGTTGCCTCTATGATAAACACTTATTAGGTTTAGCGTGCAACAGCTCTCAACAGATCCTAAACAAAATTGACTGTAAACTGTGTGGTTTTGCTCGTTTATGACACGTGTCCTTGTTCTTGTATGTCCACTGCATAAGAAGAGCCTAGTAGTAACATATACAGTTCATTAGTCACCTTGCTTGTGAACTAAAGGTTAGATTTAAGCGATGGAGTTCAAATTAGTGCAAAGTCCAAGGAACATGCTACATAGAAGATTTTGTTTCCTGTTTAGCCCTTGCAAACTTAAGTAGTCTAGGTGCAAGGGAGTCCTTTTTATCTACTTATCGACTCTTCCCTCTATTTATGGCAAGGGATTATGCTTTTGTAGAGTCACTCCGTCCATATCGAAGTAAATATCAAAGTCAAATGCGTTACCTTTCTTTGATTTTGTTGATGATACTTTGCATACACGTCTGGATGATTAATCTTGTCCCTGAATGCTATTTAACACAGCCTGCTCATATGTTTTTATCTGTGTTGCAGGATCCTTGAACAAGATCACTCTTACAGATCATACAATCAACGTTGTATGATCACCTGAACAATCCTACTTCACAGATAATGGCATCGAAGTCTTATGCAAACATATTGGATTTAGACCCTGATAAGATGTTGGATATCCCTCAAACTCCCAGAGGTCTTCCACGTGTTTTAACCATGCCTGGAATCATCGCTGGTGTAGATGAAAACAACGACGGTGATTCAGATAAAGCTTCATCTGGTTGTCGAGAGAGAAAAATTATTGTGGCTAACATGTTACCTTTACATATTCAGCGGGATCCCGACACTCTTAAGTTGACCTTTAGTTTCGACGAAGATTCACTTTTATGGCAATTAAAAGACGGGTTCTCTCCTGATAGTGAGGTTGTATATATCGGTTCACTAAAGGTCGAAGTAGATGCTAGTGAGCAAGAAGAAGTTGCTCAGAAGCTTCTAGAAGAGTATAATTGTGTCCCCACTTTTCTTCCTCACGACCTTAACAAAAAGTATTATGGTGGGTTCTGTAAACATCAACTGTGGCCGCTCTTTCATTACATGCTTCCCATGTGTCCCGATCATGCTGACCGGTTTGATCGTGTGCTCTGGAAGGCATATGTATCTGCTAATAAAATATTTGCGGATAAAGTTATGGAAGTTGCTAATCCGGAAGATGATTACATCTGGGTTCATGATTATCACCTTATGATCCTACCTACTTTTTTAAGGAACCGTTGCAATCGGGTGAAACTCGGTTTCTTTCTCCATAGCCCGTTTCCGTCATCAGAAATTTACAGAACGTTACCGGTGAGAGATGAAATTCTTAAAGGGTTACTCAACTGTGATTTGATTGGATTTCATACGTTCGATTACGCCCGTCACTTTTTATCATGTTGCAGTAGAATGATGGGTTTGGATTATGAGTCCAAACGAGGACACATTGGGCTCGATTACTTTGGTCGAACCATTTACATCAAAATTCTTCCTGTGGGTATTCATATGGGTCGACTTGAATCTGTTTTGAATCTTCCAATTACATTGAGAAAAGTTAAAGAAATAGCTGAACGTTTCAAGGGTAAAAAGATCATAGTTGGGGTCGATGACATGGACATATTCAAAGGCCTTAGTCTTAAATTACTAGCCTTTGAGTATCTTCTAGAAATGTACCCTTTACTTCAAGGTAAATTGGTCTTAATTCAAATTGTGAATCCCGCAAGAAGTAATGGGAAAGATGTCCAGGAAGCAAAAAGGGAGACGTATTTGATTCTAAACAGAATCAACGAGGCTTACGGGTCACCCGATTATCAGCCAGTAGTGATAATTGACCGACCTGTTGCTCGTTATGAAAAGTCAGCATATTATTCAATGGCTGACTGTTGCATAGTCAATGCTGTAAGGGATGGAATGAACTTGGTACCGTATAAATACATTGTTTGCAGACAACACTCACCTTACTTAAAAGAAAATGAAATGACAGGTGTCGAGGAGTCACCTCGTACGAGCATGCTGGTGGTGTCTGAATTTGTTGGGTGTTCACCGTCTTTAAGTGGTGCGATAAGGGTTAACCCATGGGATATAGAGTCTGTTGCTGCAGCTATAAACTCGGCTATAGTTATGAAAGAACCTGAGAAGCAATTGAGGCATGCAAAGCACTATCGGTATGTAAGTTCTCATGATGTGGGTTATTGGGCTCGTAGCTTCATGCAGGACTTGGAAAGAGCATCAAAAGATCATTATAACAAGCGTTGTTGGGGCATTGGTTTTGGTTTGGGTTTTAGAGTTGTCTCTTTATCTCCTGGTTTTAGAAAGTTGTCTCCTGATTGTATTGTCTCGGCATATAAACGGTCAAACAAAAGGGCAATATTCTTGGACTATGATGGGACACTTATACCTCACTCGTCGATTGTGAAGGCCCCCAGTCCTGAACTTATCACTATTTTGAATACGTTGTGTGATGACCCTAAAAACACTGTGTTTATTGTTAGCGGAAGAGGGAAAAGCACGTTGAGCGAGTGGCTTTCACCATGTGAGAGGCTTGGCCTAGCTGCTGAACATGGGTGTTACGTGAGGTATTAAAGCGTTGTCTTTAAATTAGAGGGTAAGATGGGTGGGTTGGGTAAAAGGTCAAAATGGGCCAGGCTGCTGTTGGTCATACTTACTGCAGTCAACACGGACCAGGTGGGTTGGGTTGACCCGCTAACACTCGTTCGGTACAATTTATTCATACATTTTTCTAAAAATAATGGATGCGTAGGTTCTGATGCAAAATTGATATTTGCATGATAATAATTATTTGAATAAAACAGTCTGGACGGTTGTATGCATTGAAGCAGACTGGTGACTTTTGACCCTTTCCAGTTTCCACCTTAAACTATTTTAACCAGTTCGAGACACAACATGACCCATACTGACGTTACATTAGTAGATTTGTCAAAATTGCCACGTTCAAACTAGCTTGTTTCTTACTTTGCAGGTGGAGTAAAAGTTCGGACTGGCAACCTGGTCTGATTGGTGCAGACCTTGAATGGAAGGAAATTGCAGAACCTGTGATGGAACTTTATAGAGAGGCAACGGATGGTTCGACGATTGAGACCAAAGATAGTGGCCTAGTGTGGCACCACCAAGACGCTGACCCTGACTTCGGTTCTTGTCAAGCTAAGGAGTTGCTGGTTCATTTAGAGAATGTGCTTGCCAATGAGCCGGCACTGGTTAAACGAGGCCGGCACATAGTTGAAGTCAAACCTCAGGTATCATCATTGTTCTGCCATTTTCAAAAAAGCGATTTCTGGCCAAACTCACTATTTTGACCCACATATAAATTGATCTGTTTCAACTTTCAATCTGTTACCCAATCTGCACGAGCCCCCGTGTGCTAGTGTCTTTTAAAGAAAA
The DNA here is from genome assembly GCA_026074375.1 of Tanacetum coccineum. Taxonomy (NCBI): domain Eukaryota; kingdom Viridiplantae; phylum Streptophyta; class Magnoliopsida; order Asterales; family Asteraceae; genus Tanacetum; species Tanacetum coccineum. The sequence goes on from BQNB010012495.1 coordinate 17,690, forward strand.
CATAAACAAGACAACATCGACAAAAGCTAATTCCACAACTCATTATTTCAGGGTGTGAGCAAAGGATTAGTAGCAGAAAAAGTCCTCTCAACCATGATCGAGAATGGACAACCTCCAGATTTTATCGCATGTATAGGGGACGACCGATCAGATGAAGACATGTTTGAAAGCATTATGAATACCGCTCCAAACACTCCCGAGATATTTGCTTGCACAGTCGGAAGGAAGCCAAGCAAAGCTAAGTATTACCTTGATGATATTGTAGATGTCGTTAAATTGCTTTCTGGTCTTGCTAACGCTTCAGATCCTAAACCTAGTAATACTCCAGCTCGGTTCCAAGTTACTTTTGATGCGGTTTTTTGAGGTATAGCAACATGGAAAAATATGTACAGTTTTCTTTCCTTTTCTTTGTTTACTGGAAACCGTTTAGGATTTGGTCAGCTGGATTAAATGTCTACTTTTAGTTGAGTTTTGGTTCCGTTTTTATCCAAGCAGAGTCCACGAGTTATTCATATGTTTCTTTTTTAGCTCAATTAGGAAAGAAACAAATATGATAATTACTCCGTATATGATATTCCAAACAAGGTCTTGGGGTAACGGTCAAGGTTATTCTTTTGTTGCCTGAGAAATACATATGCATTTACAGAAAACCGAGGACCTAACGTCATCAAAATAGGTCTTGTAGTAGATTAGGTGGTTTAAGAAGTATACTGAAAAACAAAAGTGTTAGGCTACTTTTCTTCAACTTACAAATTAAATTTTTAATGCGGTGCACACGTACGTATCAGTTTGGAGTTGAACAGGTTTCAGTATTCTTGTTAAGACCGGCTAGACAATACTTTCGACATTTGTTACAACGCCTTTGATCACAATTTGGTTACATAGTCTCTGCAAATGTTTATTGATTAGTTCGAGTGAAAATAGTATGTTCCATGATACAAATTAAAGTACTGTTTTCCTAAGGTGATCTACAAGCGGGTCCTTGCTCCTGGTTTGCGTGGGTCGTGTTTTATTGGAGGGTCATAGATGATGCACCCCGATCTTGGCAACCTTAATAAACAGGGTATCGATGTTCATTCGTTGATCTGTAATCTTTGCGAAATGGAATCTGAGGACGGTTATCGACCTGTATAGAGTCGAATGCTGTACCCTCTTTACAAAGAGGTCAATGAACCAATCTTAAACTTCATATCATCTGTTTTTTCTTTCTTTTCCATTGATCTCTCGTTGCATGCTCTATATGCTCTAACTTATGTTTTCATTGATTATAAAATACTACATAAATTAATTTAGAAACAATTTGATGAATAGCTAAAGAAACAATTGCTCGTACATGTTATAATCACGGGAAAATAGCCAAAAAGTTCAAGATTCTTATGGTTAAATAAAAGGGTTAATTGCTTAAAAATGCACTATACTTGTCACTTTTTGTCATTGTATGTAGACAACTATTTTTTTTGCCATTGTGTCGTTCAACTTTTAAATTCGTGCTATTGTGTGTATTTTGTGACCATTTTACCCTCACTTTTTTAAAAATTTGAAGGGTAAAATGGTCATTTTACATGCAGAAATAGTCGCAGAATACACACAATAGCATGAATTCAAAAGTTGAGCGACACAATGGCAAAAAAATAGTTGTCTACATACAATGACAAAAACTGGCAAGTATAATACATTTTTAGGCAATTAAACCTAAATAAAATGAGTAAAGTGAAAAATACATCCTCGTGGTTTGCCCAAAATTCGTCTCACATCTTTGATTTAAATTTTGTTTAAACACCGTTTTTTCGTTAGGAAAAGTGAGCCACCGTACATCCCTGAAGATGAAGGGTGCAAAAATTTTGTCAGTTAAGGGAACAAAGTGTTTGTCAATTTTACGTTTTTCATATGCACTTTTGATAGAAGAAATTAGGGTTTAGTTTGTGGGAGAACGAGTTGTACCAGACTTTGGGAGTATTTTAGGGTTTCCCAACCCTTCTATACTATCCCTAATTGCTTGATTCATCATAGTGAAGTTCTTTTATCTTTTATCTTTCAATATGTCTTATTGTTTGATATATAATTGTGTTTCTTTTATCTTGAACATGCTAGGCTAAGTCTTTTAAGTGTTTGCTTATGATTGTATGTGAATTGATATGTAGATCTTAACTTTGTTGCCTTTTGTTGATGTGTGTGTATGTTTAGTTCCTTATCGTGAGATTTTGAGAGACATGAATGTGTAGAAAGGATTCCACCGGTAATAGTCTTCATACTACCTTACCTGTGTGTGGATGATCCCCTCTAGGTATTAATACAAACACGTTTATCTAGACTAGGGGCCTTGTAATAGTCGTCATACTACCTTACTTGTGCGTTGCTCTAGTTAGTTATTTTGTAGATGGCGTTTTCGTGTAATTCGCCATGCATTAGATTAGTACCTACATATATATCACAAGTGTGACAAGACAATAGAGTTAGGAGAAGCTACCAAGGATCATACATAATTAAGTAAACACTATTCTCTCATCATACGAATCCCCCTAATTAGTTTAATTTAGTTTTAATTATTAGTTTAAAACCAACCTCTTTAAACCCGAGATTTTAAATTGCTTTAAAAAAATATAAAAACACAAAAATAATCTTCTTTCAACCTCTAGTTCTTAGCTATATTCAATTAGGACCTTTACTGACGCCTATTCCCCTAGAGAACGATAACAACCCCCGTGTCTTGCCTTTACTACACTACAACTGAAATTTTCTTATTATATTTAAATTCACTTACAATCTTTCATTTCCATTTTCTGGTTATGAAATCATTGAAAGATAAAATATTTTGTGTAACTAGAGAACATTTTGTCTATAGCTACCAAAATAATAACATCTTGCACTTGTCAAGACGATGATGTATGAGTTTTAAATGTAAATAAGAGGAATTCTCAATAAACCGCAACGAGTAAAGAAAATTACTAGAATGTCTTCTAGGTATTTTTTCTTGGACTCACTTTATTCCTTACAGTGCTAAACACACTTGTGTCTAGGCAGACCGATTAAGGAGGAATTGCATGCTAAATGTTTAAGTTAATGAAAACATGAATGGCTAGTCCCTCGTCCACATAAGTAGAACTTCATATACTCTGTTCAATACCTAAGTACATTGCTACTTGTAGGCATCTTAAGAGAATAGAAAAGTAAATAAATTGCTATTTGCTACCTACTGGTGATGTAACACTTACAATGTTGACAAATCTAGTGGGAGCTTTGCGTTTTATTACTGAAAAGACATTCATATAATGTTGTCAATATCAGTGGGAGCTACAAGATTTATTTTCTTGTTAGTTTCCCATATTATTTCTAGCTTACTTTGAAATAATTCATTACTTTCTGAATATGAACGACCATGGTTTTAAGGAAAATTGAATTTTATTTTATAAGATAACATGTTGCCTTTCTGATGTTGCTTTCTGAAACGTTATCTATAGAATAATAATCCACAACTCCTTATTAAACGTTATGGTTTGAAATCTACTTGTAATATCTATGACACTATCATATTGTTTATACAATCGAGTGCTTGTCGTACTGTTTGTCTACTTTAGATCATGTTGTCCCGTACACAAGTGGGAGAAATCTTAAGTGTGTGCAAGAAACAACATATAACAATATGATTATTAGTTTCTCTTGACCGCAAGGTAATAAAGCTAATAAATCTACTAGGACTTAAACACACACGATGTTTGTTGCCCTATTACATTTAAATGTCATGATATAATATAAAGCTACTTCAACTCATTGACTATATGTTTTAGTCAAAATAATTATGGTTAATTATATAATCATAATTATGAAGTATGAAATTAACTTGAAATTACTATTGAACTCAAGAGTTTGCGTTCATAACTACTTTAGTTACTATAATTATGTTTTTTGTTTAATACATAAATATAAAGTCCTTGAATTTATCAATGACTCATAACATAAAGTAAGTAGTAAAATTGTTGTGTCTTCTTGTTAACACATAAACATGATGTCCTTGAATTATTCAATGACTTGTAACGTATATTTGACATGTTATGTTTTCTTGAAACACATGAACATAGAGTTATTGTACTGTTCAAAGAAATATATGTTATAGCATGCATTTGGTTTTAAAATACTTTGTATTCAATTTGGCTCGACCCAATCGGCAAGTATTTGACCTAATGAGAATTAAGTTATCTAAAGAATTCTGATGTAATCTTACGATTCCAATACTCATAGAACACCACATTATTATGGTATGTCTAATGTGTTGAAATAAACTATATTCATATTGTTTGATTTCTGATAACTTTAATTGCTCTACCTCCAAAATCTAATCAAGGTTAGAAAATTGCGTGTGTCATGGATACACTCAATATAGTTCTTGTTGGGTTTTACAATCTAATTAACCATATTAATTAACACGAGTACGCAGCGGAATAAAAATAACATGTAGAATACATTAATTAACAAGAATAGAAGAAGTATACCTTTTAGCACGAAACGATACACCGTTTAAAGGTAACCGTAAACACCGGCTTCTATATACGCGTGTGTATAATGTCACACACGAAACCACAAGAATCAAAGTATGATTCCTCTAAGCTTCCACACACAATATGTTCTTAGCAAACAATGAAGTATGCTAGTACTAGTAGTGATATAACAAACAAATACATTCGTCTTTGATTTCTATCAACACACGAACGAATCACAATAGTTGTGGGTTGTGTTCGTCGACCGAAACCCCAAGGGGTGTTGAAACCGACCTCACGACACAAGAAACAAGTAAAACGAAAACCCTTAAAAATATTCAGGGTTCGGTCGAGCTTAGGTAAACACAAGGATGATATATATGGTTTTTGGTTTTTTCAAGTTATGCATAATAATGAAAAAAAAATCCCTATATATAGTCCTCACAATGATCTCCTAATCCTATTAGGAAACTATGTTTCCAGCCGACTAGAACAAGGAAATGGTCAAAACAAAAAAATTTATTTTTCTTAGTGTTTCTATTAAGTCCTTTACCTTTTAAACTACTTAAAATCTTATTAACATATATCGATTGGTTTGCTAAATCATTACTTAAACATTGTTTACGTATTAACGTGTGCGTCCCCTTAGGACTCAAAATAAATATTCCAGACATATATTAATTCATATTTGGACATAATCCAACAGCTCCACCTTGGAATGTATGAATAATTCTAATAACATTGGTAAGCGGTCTAGCCAAACACGCAATGTCCTAGATTAATTTGAGTATGGATTTCACAGTGGCATGAAACAATGATTTATGATTTTACATTCTTTGTTTCCGATCCTGTTGGTTTAATTGGATATGGAATAATGTCATTACATATTAACGATTTGTTTCTCATATTTGAATTAATCAGATTACTGAAAAAATCAACGAAGGACATATCTACTTGAGTTTTCAGTACTTTACGGACCATACACACATCTGATTATTTCTTACGAGGGGCCCAGTGGTATCTTCTTCACCAATTTGAAGAACAAAATTCTTATTTTTAACTACAAGTGTTTCAGTCATCATGTGGCAAATAAAACCATTTGACATAGCCCTTATTAGTTACCTTATTCAGGACAACTTAAACTATATCAAGAAGGAATATCCACATATGCTAAACCTACTTGCATCTCAAGTCTAAGGATTTATGTAAATAAAATCACGTACAAGATTCACTTGATGACGCCGATCCATAAAGTGATATTCTTGTGGCGGGGAAATCCAATATTCATCTTATGAATATCATGTGAGTTTGGTGGACTCATCCTCAATATCTCCAATATCACCAATCACTCAGAATTGTCTTAGTTTAACAATATTCCCATATTGTTAATCGACAACGGATTAATTTAGAATAATACATTTATTATTCATGGATTTAAACATGCAAATATATGACACAATTTATAATATAAAAATACAAATTACAACGTATCATTATCATAAAATAAAATTGTTTTACATCCCTTATCCAAATACTAAAACACAGATCTACATGAAACTACTAGCAGGACGAAGCCCCATGCCCCTGGCATGTTGAGTAAGCTTCCTATTTGATAAAGCCTTTGTAAAAGGATCAGCTAGATTGTTATCTGTGTGAACTTTAAGTATCCTTATTTCGCCCAGTTCAACACACTCGCGAACATAATGATATCTTCTATGATAGTGTCTGGCGCCTCTCTGAATCCCCGGTTCATTAGCATAATGAACTGCAGCTGAATTATCGCAGTACATATTCAAAGGTTCATTTATCGTTGGTACTATACCAAGCCCTGAGATAAACTTCCTGATCCAAACAGCTTCCATGGCAGCTATGTATTTAGATTCTGTAGCAGACATTGCAGTGGTACTTTGCTTGGAGCTCTTCCAATCCACTGCGCCTCTATTCAAAACGAAAACATATCCTGTCTGAGACTTCGTATCATCTCTATCAGTCTCGAATCTAGCATCGCAATAGCATTCAACTCTAAGTTCCGTGATAGGATTTCCACCATAAACCAAGAACATATCTTTAGTATTTCTCAAATACTTAAGAATGTTTTTCACAGTAGTCCAGTGAAGTTCACCTGGATTCTGTTGAAACCGGCTTGTTAAATTTTGCGCGAACGCAACATCAGGTCTAGTGCATCTAACCGCATACATAATGGATCCTACAGCCGAAGCATAAGGTACATTTTTCATACGATTCACCTCTTTAGGCGTTTAAGCACCTTGTGATTTGTTCAAGTCAAGTCTTTCTTGCATGGGGATATGACCACGTTTGGAATTATCTATTTTATATTTCTTTAAGATCTTATCCATGTAAGCATTTTGACTAAGTCCAATTAATCGCTTCGATCTATCTCTATACATTTTGATTCCAAGAATGAATACTGCTTCCCCCAAATCCTTCATATCAAAACACTTTCCAAGATAATCCTTTACACTTTGTAAACTTGGAATGTGATTACCCATGATGATTATGTCATCAACATATCAGATGCGGAATGTAACATTACTCTCACTAGCCTTTTGATATACACATGGCTCATCAAGATTTTGAGCAAATCCAAACCTTTTGATTTTCTCATCAAATCTTTTATTCCAGCTTCTTGATGCTTGTTAATGTCCATAAATGTATCTTTGAAGCTTGCATTACTTTCTTGGGTCGATTAGGATCGACAAAACCTCCAGGTTTCACCTTATAGTGTCTTATCAAGGTAACCATTTTAGAAGGCTGTGTTTTTATCTTCCATTTGCCATATCTTATTATCTAGTATGCAGCTATAGATATGAGAATCTAATAGCTCTAATTTTAGGGAAGTGAGAACTTTCTTCATAATCAAACCCCGTAGAGTTGAGTGTAATCCTTTGCTACAAGACGAGCTTTATAGACGTGTACAATACCATCCATGTCAGTCTTTTCTTAAAAAGCCACTTGCTCCCATACGGTACTTAAACCGCAGGAAGATCGATCAGGACCCATACCATGTTGTCCATCATGGATTGTATTTCCGCATTCTTAGCATCAATCTACTTATTAGATTCTGAATAACATTACGACTTTATAGCTAGTGGGTTCATTAAGATCCCCTAGACTATGCTCCTCCACCTCTACATTTAGACATAAGCGGTTGTTTGGAGTCGACTCCTCTTTGTGTCCTTTTGGATCCTTACGAATCGGAATCACTTCTCTTGTGGTGGTTCAAAACCATCCACTCTTAAGGAATGTTGATAGTATTTCCAGAGGTGTTGTCATCTTCTTCTTCTTGAATTTCTTCCAGATTATACGCTACCTTCCTAGTCCTAGTGATTTCTTGGAATTAGTGAGACGTTTCTCAAGGAAATTCAGCCATACCTTGCCACTTACAAACAACAATTTGTTTCAGGTGGGAAGTATGAAATAGTAACCCATCGTTTCCTTTGGGTATCCTATGAAGATACACTTAACGATCTTCTGTTTGAGTTTGTGATGCGTTATCTATATTCACAAGAGCCTTTACATCCCAGACCTTTAAGTAAGACAATTTGAACTTTTTTCATACACCAATCATATGGGTCTTATCTACCTTCTTTTTGAACCATATTGAGAATGAGTGTTGCAGTTCTAGAGCATATCCAAAAGGATAAAGGCAGAGTTTGTCAAGATTCATCATGATCGCACCATATCTAACAAGTGCAGGTTTCTCCTCGCAAACATCCATTATGTTGTGAAATGTTATGGAGGAGTAGTGTTGAACATTTTCGTTAGCTTTTAGATAATCTTTAAACTCTTGGCTTATGTATTCGCCACCCCGATCTGATCGTATTGCCTTTAAATGGTACTTCCGAGTTGATTTTCAACTTCATTTTTAAACACTTTGAACGTTTCAAAGACCTCTGTTTAGGTTTTAGGAAGTTAAACATAACCATAACGACTTATAATCATCTGTGAATGTAAATGAAGTAGTTAGCACTCTTGTCTTGACACATGTTCTAAGTGGGACCATCATACATTACGTATGTATTCTTCTAAGAAGATCTTTTGCCCTTTCGTTACTATGAGAAAAATGTTTCTTTGTCATCTTGCCAGATAAACAAGATTCGCATTTATCAAAAGATTCATCATCCGTTTTGACTTTAACAAAACAACATCTTGTTTGCTAGCTGGTTTATACGTTTCTTGATTATCTATGAGCAAGACGACAGTTTCTTGAATGTCATAGATAAGTTGAGTCCAAGTTATGCTTGATCTTTTATTGCTTAACATTATAAATAGAATTAACATTTTGGTACAAGGATCTATGCATATCACTTCTAAAATACCAATCGAGAACAGCATTTAAAATAAAGAACACCATTCTTTGAAACTGAAATTCCATAATCCGTAAAACATTGAACAAATCCATTGTCAACCAAACGAGAAACTGAAACTACAACTCTAGTTATAGCAGGTGCATAATGACATTGCCCACGTACATATAACAATGGGGCGATTCACATTTTAGGGCATGATCGAAATGACAACCCAATAATCGTTTCTTTTGATCTATCCAAAGAGATTTTTACGGAAATCCCCGCCCCCCCGACCGTTAAATAAATTTGATAGATCTAGATACAAACTGGGGACTACGAAGGACCGTTTATGCTTCTTTTGTGGTGGTTCAGAGTATAATCGTAAGTTATGGGTAATGAAAAACTACAATGTACAAGAGTCAGAGTCGATATGGGAACCAATATTACTGCTGCCACCTTGTGATGATTCTCCACGCCAAGCAATGATGGATTACAATCCACGCAAGAGTTTCTCTGGTCATATTCATATATGGATGTTAGAAGAAGATTCAAGTGCTCCTGTATTTGTGCAAAGCGTTGAATCTCCCTATGGTGAGGATCATCATATCTGGTTATCTACAATTTTGGAAGGTAATTATAAATATAATGAACATCTATTTGTTGAGAGCCTTGTATCTCCCCATGGTATGGGTAATGATAATGGCAATTGTAATGAGGGGAGAGTGACAATGGCAATTAGGGGAGACTCAAGTGAAAAAGAAGGAACAGAAACTAATAGCAACAAGACATCTAAGGGTGAAAAATGCAGACGCCAAAGACGTGTCTACAAGAGGTAGCACCAAGAGGACCAAAAAAAGAACCAACAGATGGAGGTGATCGAGAGCTTTTCCAAATATAACGAACACTTGTGATGTTATTTCATTACTTACTCTTTACTTGTAACAGTATATTTGGCAATCACTCATAACATTCGCTTTGATTTATCTGGTAATTAAGGAAGATCCTTGTGTTTCTCGAGGATGCATAGTTTGCAATGTTATTTTTTCTTTCACTCATTTACTTTACGAACTTGCATTAAAACTCCAGCCCATATCTGCAGCTTCTGTTAGGGAGGGAAAATTCAGTTAGTAACTTGTATTTGATGGCCTCTTACATGGTATGTAACATGTTATATCTTAACAGCTTTTAAATGTGCTAATACTTTATTTAAATACAAGTTAAAAATGAAATCGCTCAAAGTTGTTGAAAGTCGCTGAGGCGTGTTATATGGATATTTTTAACCTTCTAAAATAGTTAACTCGTGAAATTTTGATATGATTCTCATATTTTAATTTCTGCAGTTATCTGTAAAATTAACTTACGAAAAATTGTATGAACAATTTTAATCCGGCAAGTGGTTTGCTGTAGAGGCGTTGTGTCTTGATCTTTATGGTATTATCATTTGTCCGTTGCACTTTCATGAGAACGGCAAGTGGTTGATTAGGTGTGATGCAAGAGTCTTTAAATGTTTTGTCTTGGCATTGTGTTCCCATTTGTTTTTGGGGTCTTATGGTTCTGTTTTAGGCCGGGTTAACACTCGAAAATGTGTCATCATTTGTTTGGTTGCCCAGGTATTGATCGATGATGTCCATAACGGTTCTGCCTGCTCTTATCGGTCTTGGGTTGGGTGAGTGTATTCTCGACAAAAATTAGAAAAATAAATATTGCCTAACAGCTATGCACGACCAGACACGACCTGGATAAATTAGCAACGCACGCACAGCCTAAAACATACTTAGTGTGTTCCTAAAAAGAGTGAATGAGTTTGTGATAGTAATTTAAGGGACAAGACAGTATATGCAGATAAGAAAAACTACACTAAAAAGGTTCAGAACATCTATCGTGCAGATTATAAGAACCAAAGCGCAGATGCAGTACAGCAAAACATCATAGTCGACAAGAACAATAAAGACTCGCGCAACTACATTACATAAAAACCAATCACGAGATCAGACAACGACTCATGCATTAACAGAAAGACATAATAATATTTACATACCATTTCGTCAGGTTATTCGTCACATCACGCCAATTACTTCGCCACACTTAACAAGGTGTTTGTTTAAGCTTATTTATGGGATTAAGAGCTTATCTGTTTTCAGCTTCATAAGCCCCATGTTGTTAGCTTATTTTGGGACTTTATTGTCATAACAAACTTATATAAGCCCACAAATTTCAAAATAAGGCGACAAAATTGAGCTTATGATAATATAAGCTGAAATGAGATAAGCTCGCAAATAAACTTTAGCTTAAAGCTTATCTACGGGCTGATTGGCTTATATGTTTTTGGCTTATGTTTCATAAGCCTTAATTTTTTTAGCTTATTTCGAGACTTATGGGCTTATATGAGTTTGTTGTCGTAACAAACCTATATAATAAGTTTGTTTTCGTAGCAAACTTAAAGAAGCCAACAAGTTTAAATGTAGGGATAATAACATCTAAGGGCGTCATTGTACATTAACAAAATACACAAGTAAATTTGAAAAGTTTACGTTTTAAAAGCAAAATATAAACTGATAAAAAAACTAGCTACGTAGCCAAACGCTTTTATAAAAATATTCAACCGATGAAATAAAATTGGCATACGGTATGACATTATGCGGCCGATTTACTACTCTTCAGGTTAAATTTGAGGGGGTGTTTGTTTCGGCTTATATGTGGGCTTATGAGTTTATTTAATTTCGGCTTATTTCAAAATCATAAGAGAATGAGCATTCTGTGCGGGTTCATCAGCTTTGCCCGTCAAGACCCGGGTTCGACCCTGCAAGACCCGAGTTTGACCCTGCTAGACCCGGGTTTGACCCTGCAAGACCGGGTTTGACACTTCAAGACCCGCGTTCGGCCCTGCAAGACCCAGGTTTGACCCTGCAAGACCGGGTTTAACCCTGCAAGACTGGGTTTGACCCTGCAAGACCGGGTTTGACCCTGCAAAACCGGGTTTGACCCTGCAAGACCCAGGTTCAACCCTGCAAGACGGGGTTCGACCCTGCAAGACCCGGAATTGACCTTGCTTGACCCGGGTTTGACCTTGCTTGACCCGGGTTTGACCCTGCAAAACCGGGTTTGACCTTTCAAGACCCGGGTTCGACCCTACAAGACTCGGGTTCGACCCTGCAAGACCGGGTTTGACCCTGCAAGACCGGGTCGACCCTTCAAGACGCAGGTTTGACCTTTGCTTGACCCGGCTTTGACCCTGCAACCTGTCAGACCCGGTTATGACACTCTTATTTGATTGAGTACCGAAATTGAGCATTTCTCATATGTATAATTCCTTTAAAAACTCTTAGTTTCAAAAATAAATCTATACCGTTAATACCAAAACAATTGTTATAATATGGCTTAAAGAATTTTTAAGATCTAAACAACTATATTTTTAGCTTGTTATTATCTTGGGATATTAAATTTTCAATGCTAAATAGTAGACTAAAGATATCTTCATACAATACAAACTAGTCAAATTTACTTTATGTTGATGAAATCGCTTGATCTGAAATGTATAAGAAATAATCGGTTCTAAAAGTCTATTCGTGGGTTTTTATTGTTTCATTGTCAACATCTTTATGCAAATAGCTCGTTTTCCTTTCAAATTTTGGTTTCACGTTCGTTTTTCTTTAGCAATTTCTTTAGCGGAAACTAAAGCATCCTTAAAAGCCTCTTCTGATTGAAGAATGATAATGAGTAGATTAGATAAAACTACAGAATGAAAGTATGTTTGTGGGTATGAAAAAATAAATGTCTATTGATCAATGTAAATGGTAAATAGTTGTTATAACATGAATTAATTTAATCTTTGCTTATTTTCATGCAAAAATGAGTCATTTATATACTTAATGTATTTTGGCTTAAATTTCTACAGCTCGTTGGCTTAAAAATGAAAAAGTTGAAACAGAAAAGCCCAAAACTTTGAATAATTAACATTTATAAGCTAACTAGGGCCTTGAATAATCAAATTTGTATAGATGGCGAAAAAAAAGACATGTGTTTGACATTATATATATACAAGGTCCTACGAAATCCGGGGCCTTAAAAAATTAGGGGCCTAAAGCTCTAGCTTTACTTGCCTTACCCTTGAGCCACCACTGACGAGGCCCTATCTGTTTTATGTCATATTATCATTTTAGTATCAGGCATTCGGGCTAGAATGAAAAACATGAAACTGTTACCTCCATTATTTTCATTTCCATCTCGGCTTTTTTCTTTTCATGATTCTCCCAAGCTTGGATCTTCACCTCTTCTTGCTTGAACCTATGGATCAACAGCATAAATAAGGCACAAATTTTAGGGGTTGATTGGATATGCGTTTTAGTAGTGCCTAAAAAACCAGACAAAAATAAGTAGAAATACAACAAAATCCATATAAAACAGATAATACAGCAAGAGCTGATATGAACTCAGTAAAAGAATTTGTACAAAACAAAACAAAAAAGATCACCTTGCTATATATTTAGTGAGTACGGCCTCATCCCAAGCCATTGCTCGTGTTTCAAGAGGATTCAACTTAGAACATTAACTCGGGTTTCTATTTTTTCAACACATTTTCACCATTACTTTCTTCACTTTCCCGCCCAAACCTCGTGGTTGTACTTGTGTCAATTCTTGACACAGGTGCAATCATAGGCCCCACATTACATTGAGACCCGCCCTCACAGGAGTCGTTGAACCAGAAGCAATAGGGCTACGTGCAGCCGGTGTCGTGGCTCTAACCGGTGTAGCTGATCTTGAAGGCTCTTGGCTGCCGTAGGGGTCATTTCAGTCCCCATATCCCTCACACATATTTAAAGGTTCCGTGTTATGTAAAAAAACACTCATTTGTATATTTGAAGGCTGATTATCACTTGAGAATACAGACATTATCACTTGAGAATACAGACTATGAAGAATTGTAATGAAATACTGCATGAAACATATAAGAACAATCATGAAAAGGACACGCTAATGGAGATGATAATGCTACCAGCAACACGAACACGAAGGTAACTTAATGGAGAAAGAAGATGGCAAGTGACCAGTTCTCCTAATATAATCGGCTCTTTCACACGTTTTAACAGCTTTTTCATTCATAGTAGCCTCAGCTTTTGCTCGTTTTTCTTCGGCTATTCTCCTCGTTGAGGCAAGTTTGTTTGTATACTTCTCTTGTGCTCGTGATTTCAATGTTTCGTTGCAAAAAAGAGACCTCTAGAATATTATAATCATCTAAAGTCGAATTTGCGTATAATACCAACATATTTTACAAAATCAGATTGGCTTTGCGAAATTAGTCTTTTTATAGATCACATAATCATTGGATGTTGGAATTGCTTACTGAAGTGAGTATCACGTTTTTTTCAAAGCCGATAAGCAGTTATGAGTGTTAGGATGGTACATGCTTATCTACTTGCACTATAACGTGGTAGGTAGTTCAAACTGCTTATAAGCAGATAAGCACTTCAAAAATAAGCAATCCTAAACACCCCATAAACGAGGCCCTATCTGTTTTAAGTCATATTATCATTTTAGTATCAGGCATTCGGGCTAGAATGAAAAACATGAAACTGTTACCTCCATTATTTTCATTTCCATCTCGGCTTTTTAGCTTGGATCTTCACCTCTTCTTGCTTGAACCTATGGATCAACAGTACAAAAGGCATGAATTTATGGGCCGACTGGATATGCGTTTTAGTAATGCTTAAAAAAACCAGATAATACAGCCAGAGCTGTTATGAATACAGTAAAAGGATTTGTAAAACAAAAATTTCACCTTGCCATATATTTAGCGCGTTCGGCCTCATCCCAAGCCATTGCTCGTGTTTCAAGAGGATTTAACTTAGAATTTTGACTCGGGTTTCTATTTTCAACCACATTTTCACCATTACTTTCTTCACTTTCCCGCCCAAACCTCGTGGTTGTACTAGTGTCAACTCTTGACACGGGTGCAACCGTGGGTCCCACATTGCCTACATTGGGACCCGCCCCTAGGTGTCGTGGCTCTAACCGGTGTAACCGATCTTGAAGGCTCTTGGCTGCCCATAGGGGTCATTTCAGTCCCCATATCCCTCACACATATTGATCTAACAATCATCGAATCACCAAAATCAACTTTTTTTTGTTTCTATCGCCACATGATCATCACTTTCACTGCTCGGGTAATCCTTTTTAGGATCCGGCGCTATCAATCTCCTATCATCCGCGTTTGAATCATGTGGCTCATCCAAGTGGCTCTAATCTACACCTCTAGACAAATTAACTAACCATTTTTGGGCATCATCCCATTTTGATGGCGTTGGTTTCCCTAAAGTGCCGTCCTATGATGATGTGAGCCACGATTCGACCCATTTCCACCACCTTGAATCTCTTGAGTTGATCCAAGATTCAAGATGTCCTTATCCTCTATAGACCTCATAATCAAATTTTTAATACTTTTGCATGATCTTTATTATACAATCTGCATGCACCTAAGAATCCATGACTCGTCCTCCATGTTTTTTTTTTGCTTCCAGGGAAACTCGTGATAATGTGGAGATAAATTTAAGAAGATTTTACACATCGCTTCATTTGATATGTTCTTGAGGAGTATTGTTCGCGTGGGTCCTGCAAAACATATATAGAGATTATTATTTACTCGGTGATACCATGGAACAAATTAAACAACAGAGATTGTTTATTGTTGTTACTCCAAAAATATCGTTTAAATGCTGCTGTTAAGTTTTGTTGCTACGATGAAAGCAACCCATTTCACATAAGAAAAAGTTTGGTTTAAGGATAAAACAATCATACCAAGTTCACACGACACTCCTTCAGCTTAGCGATGTGAAGTTGTCGTGGCTGTTGGTTTCTCCTTCCTAGAGGAATGATTAGTCCAAGCTTCTGAACCCCTCAGCCACGGCCAGGAGATCTACATTCTGAAAAAAAGTGAATAAATAAAACTAAAGTGAGAAATTGACCGATACTCGTCCGGTAAAAATGAGGTTATTCATTCAAGTAAGAGACAACGTAAGTGAAATTCATATATGTGGCAAACACATGGGTCAAGTTAGTTAAGGTCCAACGAACAATTTTTAATCAAAATGGGTTGGTTTAGGCTTTGCCAACCCGCCATAGATGCTTAAAATTAAAGAAAAGATACAATAATATTAAACATGGATTGATTAGCTGATCTTCATGGAAGTTCCGGTAAGTTACCAGCATACCTTATATAAATTAAACAAATATTAACTATAACATTATGACATCACTTGGGGTGTGTTTTTTATTGTTTTTGGTATGTGTGTGTTTTTGGACGTGAAATGAGTGTGTGTTTTTGTTATGTGAGGTGATTATATAATGGTGGAGTGAAATGAGAGGCGTTGGATCATGGATAGACCAATGGGATTATTAGAGCTTTAGGTACCATAACTTGGTAGAGTTAAGATCAAGATCAACATATACCTATTATTTGTCATAGATCTAATGAATCAATCTCAATCATTTATTTTTTCATCAAAAATAAAAAAACCCATTTTCCACATCTTTTTTAAAAATAAAATATCTTACAAACGGTAAATCGTCACACGACAAAAAATACACCATCGCGACGAGTATTTTTTTTATCCTTCAATAGACGGGTGACACGATATACTTTCGAGGAATTTTTTTTTCGATTTTTTTTTCAGTCACGAATTGCGAAAATCATATATGATTCGTATAACGAATCATATATGATTCGTTTAACGAATCATATATGATTCAACATTGTTATAATATATTTTTTATAAATTTTAAAACTAAGTTTTTTTTCCTTTTAACTTATGTTTTTAGTTTTTTATTATACGAAGAATAGAGCACGACTAAGTGTAGTTATACATTTCATTCAAAAAGGATTTGGATTAGAGATTGTGATTGTGTCACTCAAACATTCATATATTTGTAATAATATACGGTTTTAAAGTTGACCACTAACATTTGTATATAGTGAGCATGGTGTGGACTTGTGTGTTAGTTTTAAATTGTTTTTAGTGTGTACTTACTGTTTTCAATTATGTCTAGTGGTTCTAGAAAACTAACGAATGTGCAAAAGATGTGTATCATAAATGTTTTGTAATGTTTGTTACATATGTTCTAATGTACATATGTAAATAATGATCTCTTTTTGTCTTTTTGTTTCAGATATACTTGGCTAAACTTGAAAATGAAATACTACCTAATAATGATAATTAATAAAATAATAAAAATAAAAAATTAAAGATAGAATAAGATGTAAGTATACAGGATGTAATCATGGAAACTAAAACTAAAAATGAGTTGAATTTGCCATCTTCAACATTGGCCATCTCAAGCAAAAACTACCATGTCTTGCTCAAACGCATCACAATTGAGTCATACAAATTGTTTATGCACAAACAGGACTAATGGGAAAGAGTGGTACATGTGTGTTATCCAAGTCAGTCTGTTCCACTGACATGGTACTTTACATCATAGACCCTAGGCAAATTCTTTAATCGTTGTTTTGCATAAAGAAAATAAAATATTTTTGCAAAAAAAACATTTAAAAACTCAGAGTCAATGCAGCTTAAGCCCAACATTGTATTTGGTGAAGATATTAGTTTCGAAGTCAAAAGTGACTTCAGCACTAATTGAGGCAGTGTTGGTTCCAAGCACAACGGATACAGTGAAAGAGCGGTTCCCAGGCACCTTGGCAGTTAAACCAATAATAAATGTTCCTAATGAATTACACCTTAAGCCATGCATCCGCTTGCTTTTTCGCGAACTATCTGAAAACATATGGATTGTTCATGCACTTTTAAGTATTGAACAAAATGGGTTCATGTTGAAACGGGTAAATTTTGTACGGGTTGATCCAAAACACAAATTTTCTATTTTTTATAAATGGCATATGTGTTAGTTTTGATTACAAAAACTATTCGCTATACTAATAATGTAAAGTCATTGAAGTAAACTATTTCTATGTAGCGTTTCCCCAATGCTCGAGTATATCTAATTGTAGTTTCCCCGATGCTTGTATAAGCATTGAAATGACCACTTTTGTGAATCACTGAAATAACACTTTCAAGCCAAATATAGCCATGTAAAAACCTCAAATAGCGCAAAAAAAACGGTAACCATATCAAAAGAAAAATCATATCTTACACAATATATATTTGCACTAATAGTTTACAAATTGGACAAAAATCAAATACACTCAGGATAACCCACCCCGTTTTGACATTAAACTTAATCCCTTAGCAACATACACCCATTATATCTTGTATCTAAACAACGAAATGAATATCAGATTATAAATAACTTTAATTGCATTTCAAGCATAAAATTGGATATCACTATTGGGGGTATATTCGACCAACATATCCTCAAGCTTCACCTCAAGCATGTTGTGTTTCGAAGTTGTTCTTAAGTTTGTTTTGTGCTGATTTTTGCTGATTTTGTTGTTTTTGTGCTGTTTTTTAGGCTGCTTTTTGTGCAGTTTTTTGTTGATTCTTGCTGTTTTTAGTTGGTTATGTGCAGTTTTCCAATGGGTAATTTCTTCAGTTACTATATACAAAATTGCAATGCCAAAAGTAAGACAGATTTTAAATTCCCTTATGTCAACCAAACATGCAATAGGATTTCAATTTCTAAAATTTAATATTGTGTAATCTCTTTAAGAATTTTGGAAGTCCGAAATTTGAAATTCACGAACCAAACGCCACCTAATAGACTTATGTAATATATATACTTAACAAATTAGACGCACCTCGCTTTCATTTCCAACAACCTTAACCGCTATTGCATAAAGGTTATACCATCTGACCGACGCATATAAACACACTTCGTTTTGCCGATCTGCAAAGAAAATGAGGTCAAATGAGAATATTTTTATCTAAAAGATTCACCTCAAGCATGACCTCTGAATAATCAAGTTTATACATAAAGTTTAAAGAAAGATCTGACCCTTCCCAAACGACCATTTAATCGACATTTTTCGACACAGGTTCTAAATAGATTTTATGCGAAACGACGTTTCGGACAACTTTTTAGTTTTAACCGAGACCTGAATCTCAACAAAAAATGACCAAAATGCCCTTACGGGATTCTGCTGATAGTTTTAATCTGGAAAAAATCACTAATAAAAAACCATGTTCCAACCCCTAAAAATCCAACCATGTCATGAGTTCATAATCATTAATAAAAAACCTTTATTCTACTTACACCCTACGTCATCAATAAAACAAACTTTAAAAAAAAAATATTACTAAATAAGGTATGATTTGATTTTCTTGAAATACGAATACTCCACTTGACGTTTTCCTTTACTAAGTAAAAGATTCAGGCACACACAGCTAGACTCATTACCAAATAGAGATTTACCAAACTAGAATCGTCTTTAACCAATGAGTCTCAAATTGTCACCTCTACTCATACCACCAAATACCCTAACTCACTTTCACAAAAAAAAGCCGAAAAAAAACAACGGCCTTGAATGACATGGACTAGTGGACGGAGGTGCCCATTTATGCGTGGGTATAATGGGGTGGGGGGGGGGCACAGCTTGTGCATTAGAGGATTGACCTTCGGCAGGAGGTTCGACCTGAGGCACAGTTTCTTTCAAGAACCGTGCAAGACCCAAGGTGGTGAGATAGAAGAACATCTTCTGTTGCCACCTCTTAAAGTTCTGACCATTGAACTTTTCTGGTCTTTCTGCATGATTAGCCACTGTGTTGGTAGCCGGCGCACCGGTTGGGATCACAACAGTAGTCGCATGAGGAGGAGTTTGAGTGTTAGTCATCCTGAAAACACGCAAAAACAGTTAAACAACTGTTATAAATCGGTATCTGCTTGTACCAGATCTGCTTCAAAGAAACTCAATCTTGGTTTCAATGAATCAACAAATCAGTTTAATAGAAACTCAATCTTGGTTTCAATATAAACTGATTAGAAAACTACTTTAAAACGTTATAGATCTGTAAATTAAAATCTGTTTAATTAAAACTGATTTCCAAAGAAACTCAATCTTGGTTTCGAAAGGAAAACAGTTTATATATATAAAATCTGATTAATAAAAGCGGTTTTTAATTCGGTTAAACCGAATCTGTTTTAAGATTGTAGGGAAACATGTACACTTTTTATTATAACAAAATCAGATTATAATTAACAAATAATTAACAGAAATAAATAACAGAAAATATAACAGACAGAATGGGGTAGAAGCAGAAGACAGACACTATGAATGATAAATAAATAAATCAGTAAAAGGTCATGGAACGAGGCACGTGTTGGACACGCTTCCCTTAAAACAGATTCGCCGTCTGTTTCCCAGGGTACAACGTTCAAAGCTGTTGTACAGCCGGACCTGACATACTTGCCTGAAAAATCACGGAAACTTGAGTGCTTCTGATCGAAAAGATTGCAGGAAAACTTATTAATGGAGTTATTCTCTCTTGTGTGTTTCTCCGGTGTGTTTGGAATGGTTGAGATTGTCATCTATTTATACACATCCATATGCATATGGTGCAATCAATGCTGGTTAATCCTCATTAATTTGCCAATCATAATCAGCCAATTAATTGTCAATCAATGACTCATTAATCTTGCAAATCAGCCAATTAAAATAATAGTCAATGACTCATTAATTTGCAAATCATAACATCCAATTTAATTGTCAGTCAATGACACATTAATTTGCAAATAATAACACCCAATTTAATTGTCAGTCAAAGACACATTAATTAGCTGTTATTACTCAATTTAACCAATTTTCTCCATTCCAACTACCCTTCTTTGAGACTCGATATCTCATTCACACTAACTTCATTTTTGGACATATAATGGCTTGTTACAAAGCCTTACACTTAATAATTATATTTACTAATAATTATCTATGTCCAAAATTAGTGAAAACACATTTTTCACTAAAATTTTCCAACAATCCCCCACATGAATGGAGATCGGTCGAAAACACACGAAATTTCGGCAAAATTTCTGCGGTTGAGTCCTGCATAGGATAGGTAGGTGTGACCCTTTGAACCTTCCCTTGTGAGATGCACTTAGCCTCCTAGATCTGAGTAGACGCGATGTCCTTGAACTCAGCCTCTGTTTACGTAGACGACAATACACACTCACACACGACTCTCCCTGACATTGTCAAGTCCTCATAGTCATGCTCATTATGGTCATAAACACTAGCATGGTTCTGCAAGAGCTCTTAGGAATTGCGCCCTCCACAATTCCCTTTGAAGTGACCCCACTTCTCTCTCACATAGGTGATTTCATCCTGAATCATTAAAAACATATGTTTTGCGATTTCATCTTGAATCATTATGCTTTGTGATTTCATCCTGAATCATTAAAGCCATATGTTTAACCTCAACAAGTCACATTTGTTATAGGAATGGACTAGGATGTTACAATTTTAAGTAACACCCCATATTGACGTGACTTCCCCCACATTTCTATGATTAGGTTGTCCTATTGAATCCAGATCTTAGGATCTCTAGTCAACTGGGTTAGGTTTTCCTTCATAGAAACTCATTTTTTAAGAGCTTTAGTCACGTTCTTTTAGACGACTCTCTAACCAACTCTCTGCTTAAGTCTTTCATAAGGGGATCCGCGATGTTATCCATTGACTTTACGTAGTCGATCGTGATAACTCTATTTGAGAGTAGTTGTCGCACCAATCACCGTCTATGATAAATATGTCTCGACTTACCATTTTATATTGTGATATGAGCTCTGTCAAAATTCAATTGACTATCACACTTTATAAACATGGCCGTTATCGGTTTACGCCATATTGGTATGTCCTTTACGAATTAATGTAAATATCCCGCATATTCTATAAATTTATCTAAAATGATAAACTCAGATTTCATCATAGATTTAGCTATAAGCGTATGTTTGAAATACTTTCAAGTTTTCTAAGACATAGCTTCCCACTTAGTGTAAATACATCCGCTCTAGTGGATCTAGATTCTTATACATATAAGAATTCGTATTTACATTACTCTATCATTTGATAGCAGTTGGATATCTTCCATAATTCAATCATAGTACTCATGTAATAATTACTCAAATGGTCCCCACCTGACTATAAGTTGTAAATCAGGTCAAACGCCCGTTATTAAACACATAAGATGCCCAATATTCTTTGATTATTTAAAATGGGCAACACCTTTAGATTAAAAGATGTCATTGAATTCTAGCTAGGCCGAAATCCCCCACATTGAACCTCTCAAGAATATTGTCCTTATAATGTTTTTGACTTCAAAAGAAATCCATATTGGTTCATGTGACCTTAGTTCTAAGAACCATATTCAACAACTAATGAAGTTCATGTCAATCTTAACTCCAACATGTCATTAGTGGATTTGTTTATGTTCTTATCACTTCTAGTGATAATTATACCATCTATGTATAAATACATGAGTACACACATACATCCATTAATTTCAAATCCACATTCTTACATGATATGGTGAAATTTAATGTCCTTGTTTGGGAGCTTTCCTTAAGTCATATAATGACTTAACAAGCCTATAAACTTTGCTCTCTAATCCAGGAGTCATGAAACCCTCAGGTTGGTTCGTATATATTTCTTCTTCTAAATCCCCGTTTAGAAATGCATTTTTCACATCTATTTGGTAAACTTCTAAATTTCTTAATGCGGAAATAGCAAGTATCATTCTAAGTAAGGTTATTCGCGTAACAAACGAATAAGTATCAAAGTAATCTAGACCTTCGCGTTGTCTAAATCCTTTGATTACTAGTCTTGCTTTGTACTTGTCAACAGTGCCATTAGCTTTCCTCTTTTTTTGAAGATCCATTTATAGCCTAGTGGTTTACAACCCGAAAGTAAATCCACGAGCTAAAATAGAATCTATTTCACTTTTAATGGCTTCTTTCCATTGAGCCATTCCGAGGAAGTTACCGCTTTTCAATAAGAAGTAGGTTCATTTTCTACCATAAAAGAAACAAATCGGGTCCAAATGATTTCTCGGTTCTTGCCCTTTTGCTTCTTCTAGGTTCAACCTCTTCTTCCTTGGGTTGATCTTGTCTCTCATCTTGGAGATCATAATCATCTCGTTGTCTCTAATCTTGGACAACTTCATCATAAATTCTAGATGATCTTCCAATTTCCTTTATTAACATGGAAATATACTTTCAAAGAAGGAAGCACTTCTTTATTCCATTATCGTATCCTTGTGTAGATCAACATACACAAAGAAACCATAAGCACTACTGTTATGAGCATATACTAAGAATATGCAATTCACAGTTTCAGGTCAAATCTTTTGAACCTTGGGGTTTAATACAGATATCTTGGCTAGATATCCCCCCACATTTGTAATCGGCTACTTATCTTTTAGATAAGATCCCTTGTAAATACTTATAAGATAGTCTTCTTCCCATCCATAGTTCATAAGAACTATCTTATTTTCTTTACAAGGGATCTTATCTAAAAGATAAGTAGCCGATATAATCGCTTTCCCCCACATGCCATGGCTTAAACCAGGACTTAAGAACATGGCATTAACCATATCTTCTAATGCACGGTTATTTTCTTACAACAATTCTCTTGTTGGAGTATCAAGAGCAATGAATTTGTGTCTTATTCTAAGTTTAGCACATAAATTTAGAAATGGAAACACATATTCACCTCTGATGTGACTTCGAACCACCTTGTTCAATGATAAGTTGATTCTCAACTTATTTATATAGAACAATCTTGTCTATATCCTTACTCTCAAGTAAGTATAAATAGCAATATTTTGTACCACCATCAACACATATGATGAAGTACTCGCTATTCGCTACCTTAGTAGGTATCAATTCCAAATCACATAAAACCATGTGAATCATATCAAGGGTTCAGTTATTTTCTGTTCAACCGATAGAAAAGACAATCTTGTCAATTTGGCTTCAACACAAGTTTTAATTTTGTAGTCCGTGTTAATACAAAAAGTGGGTATCCAATTTAGTTTAATTAGACAACATATTGAGTTAAAATTTAAAACATGTTCGTGTCATCCATGACATACATTTAAACAATCAGATAAGCTGAATTCATACTCATTTTAATGAAATGACCATTAGAAAATACATTCAGCTTAAACATTTTCAAATTATGTTATTCGTTTCAAACACAAGATGAAAGCTAAATTTCATTAAGTAACCATCCGGACACAAGATTTCTACAAATCTCCGGCACGTACAACGCGTTGGTTAACTTAAACTCTTTTCCAGATGTAAATCACATCTCCCATTCCCGTGATATTAGCAGTTGGAGAGTTGCCCAAATTCGTTCTCTCCATTCACTACATTAAAAGAGTTAATCAAACTCTTATCACCATAAACATGACATGATACCGAAGTGTTAATCCACCATTATCTAAGGTCGGATTCCCTCATGGCCCTCATTATTCAATGTCATTTAGACTATATAACGCATAGTTATGGCACATAAGGTTTCTGAATGCTTCAAAGCATCTTCCGTACACGTAACTAGAGTATCTGTCTCCTTTTTAACAAGTTCGGGAGCAGATCCTTTAGATGTCACTCGTGACATTCTAAATATTTTGTTAATACGAGATCTCATGATTAGTTTGAAACTAATTTTGGTACTATTAACAACATGCTTAATCACAAGTGTTTCTTAACAAAACGATTTTAATTCGTCTTTTGTTTAAAACAATGATGTTTTGTAAGATCTGTTATACAAAACCGTTTTAAAAGAAGTCTTTCAATTAAAATAATTAAACAATATCACCTATTACATAGTGTTTTAACAAAACACATATGTAATATGATGTTTTCAAATTCCATTAAAAGATCTTTAATAGATCTATTTTGTTAGTGCAAATATTACGATTTTTAATCTATACGATCTCTTTAGGTTTTGATGATAACAAACATGTAACCTGTAATACATAACGTAAAGTACGCAAGTTACTCGTAATCACAAATCACCAATGCATACATATCAACAACACTCTATGTCTCAAGTCTGCATCAACACCGACATTTATTTGCACCCGATGTAAATCACATAAGGTATGTATAAACGTATTAAACTTGTAGGATGATCAAAGAAAAATATTTTTTTTAACCATTACATTTCTACAAAAGTATTTCTCATAAAAATAAATAAACACAAAATATTTTTTTAATAAAAGAAATGTTTTATTTAAATATAAAATTTGAAATCTGGTTTTCCTCCCAAAATGGAACCTTCTATACCAGATACAACATTCTCCACAAAAAGACAAAAAAGAGAGCGGAGTCTAGGCGGCGGCCCCCTTATAGGCCTGGCGGCCCCCTTATATTTAAGGGACCGCCAGGACCGTCGTTGTCAGACTGTCAGCTTTCAGCTCCTATAAATAGTGGGACATCTCCAACTGATTTCACAACCATTTTGCACGAATTTCTCTCGGTTCTTTCTCTCTCTAGATCTTACTAAATCTCTCTAAATCTTTGATCATTTAACTTGTTTAATCTTGTTTAAATGTGATCCAATCTTCTACTCTTTCCTTCTTCCCTCAAGTGCAAGATAAACTCGTCATCTTCAAGATCCGAAGTTATGTAGTCTAGTTAGTCTATTTGTAACATTTGTTACATATAGATCGAGTCAATGTCTTCCAATCTTTAGTAGTGTGTAGATCCAAATGATGTATATATTTGGATGGGTTGATTGTGGGTTGTTAGGTATGTAAGGCCTAAATACATTGGAGAGTGGTAGATTGGTTCTAGCTAAGATTAGGACTCGACATTTAGCTTAGTGTCGGAAAATTAATTGTTAGCGACCGGTTTCTGTGTTTAGGCCATAAAACACAAGGTTTGTTATGTTGGGCCATAAAACATAACGGGTTTGGTTATACCCGAAGAAGGACTCGACATCTAGCTTAGTGTCGGAAAATAATGTAAGCATGAGTATAAGGTTTTCTCCGCCGAAAGGGAGCTTGTTGATTAGTGAAGTAACTCTCGATTTGGATACTCGAGGAGTGGAGTAGGGCGAAGAGGAGCTTCGTGACCGAACCACTTTAAATCACCGTGTCGGTTTATATTTTCTTTTACCTTTCGCTTTACTTATTTCTTTACATTTACCGCTTTACTTTTATACTTGCATTGTGCTCATGATTGTGTGAATGGTTGTGTAGATCTTGTTAGTTAAGGTTGTGCAGCTCTTTGTGCTATATATTGTGAGTGTGGTTATATTGTTAGAATATGTGTTAGCTATTGTAAACCAATTTATCGCCCACTCTCATAATGCGTCAAACTTTGATCGGGAAATTGATACAAAAAAGATCTAGTCCGAGAACCTCTTCTGTGGCGGGTCCCATAACGCAGGCGCCACCTATATACTTGGCGGCCCCCATATATATATGGGACCGCCGGTAGAAGAGTGATGTAATCTTTGATCTTAAAGTTTTTTAATTGAAACGTATTCACCCCCCTCTATGATTTCCACATATTTTACATGATCTATTTCTATACTGAAACTCAACAAGGTTTCAGTAGATTCATTCATCTAAAGAAGCTCAACAAGGTTTTAATAGATTCATTCTTCTAAAGAAACTCAACAAGTTTTCTACAGATATACTTTTAAACTTTAAAATTTCAACAATTATATCTAGTTAATAATTAAACTCGACCCGGTTTAAAATAAACTAGACAAGTCAAACAAACACTTCCACTAATTTAGTAAAAATGATGTATATAATCTGATATTTAATAATAACTTGTATAATTATCAATATCTTGTTTCAAATAAACTCTTCTTGATTTCATTGAACATGTTACAGTTATCTAATAAAATAACAACTTATGTTTTAAGAAATTTGTTTCAAAGAAAATCTACTTGGTTTCAATGAATCTAAATTCGTCATGATTTGCAACCATGTCAGTAACTGGCGCACCAATTACATTTACAAGATTCACTTGTGTTACACTCGTGTTACCATTAGTTTGTCAATACAAAACAGTTAAGAACTGTTAAAATAATTTGGTATCTAATAAACTCGACTTGGTTTATTTAAACTTGTACCAAATCCGATTCAAAGAAACTCAAATTGGTTTCAATGAATCAAATAGATCAGTTTAATAGAAACTCAATCTTGGTTTCAAAATAAACTGATCTGAACACCTGAAAGATCACACACAAACAATTAAATAAACTGTTATAAACCGGTATCCAAGAAATTCAATCCTGATTTCTATAACCTTGTACCGGATCTGCTTCAAAGAAACTCAATCTTGGTTTCAGTGAATCAACTAGATCAGTTTAACAGAAACTCAATCTTGGTTTCAAACTAAACTGATCTGAACAACTGCTTTTTAAAAATCGTTATAGATCTGTAATTCCAAATCTGTACATTAAAAATCTGTTTATTAAAACTGATTTCCAAAGAAACTCAACTTGGTTTCGACAGAAAACAGTTTATAATTATAAAATCTGTTAATAATAATTAATCCGATTTAACAAAAGTGATTTTAATTCTGTTACACATAATCTGTTTTAAGACTGTTGGGAAACTGTTACACTTTTATTAATAAAATTGAATTATAATATAATAAATTAAATTAACAGAAAATAAATAACAGAAAATTAAATAACAGACAAAAAAGGGTAGAAGCAGAAGACAGACACTATATAACGATAAGTAAATAAAAGCAGTAAAAGGTCGTGGAACGAGGCTCGTGTTTAACACGATTCCCTTAAAACAGATTCGTCGTCTGTTTCCCAGTGTACAACATTCAAAGCTGTTGTACAGCCGGACCTGACAAACTTGCCTGAAAAATTACGGAAGCACTTATGCGTTTCTGTTCGAAAGAACTGTTGGAACTCGGTAACAATGGAGCTGTATTTTTTTTTCTGTGTCAAAAACTGAATGAGCAAGGTTTAATTTATAGGCAATACATGTCTTGGTCACCAAGACAAAATATCTACCAAAAATTAAATTGATTTGCATATATGTTATTTCTATAACACGATTTGCATATAATCAAATCACATAAATTATTCTGTCAAGACTTATTCATAAAGTCTAAATCTATTTCTAAAATAGATATACACAGAATATTCTGGAAAAATAATCTCAGATTTTGTGCCTCACTTTGAGACACGATATCTCATTCATATTAACTTTATTTTAGAAAATCATTTTTTTCCAACAGGATCTCCTCGAAAGGAATTACAAGACTTTCAAGGTTTAACTCTGAAGAAGACATTGTTTTTTATATTGTTGATTATGTATTGTGTTTGCAAAGTGATGATTTAATCTAAAAGCTTGTAACTCTACTTATAATCTTATATTGTCCTATATACTTGATAAAATATAATAAACTCTTGACTTAAACAAATCTGGAACCCAACCACTTGATATATATACTACTTATAAAGGAAATTTGCCTTATCCTTGAATTTTCAACATTGAATCTTGAAACCTTGAAAACCTTGAAACTTAAAAGTATTTTCAGAAATACTAAAAGTTGAAAACTATATTTGGTAATACTTCAATCTCAACCAAATCAATATGGTTGTCAAGCTTGCATCCCAATCTCAACCAAATCATGGCTGTCACATTTATATTATCCCCACGTAAAAAAAACAGACACGCAACACAAAGCCAAAACTTCCACAACCGCTGGGCATACCGACTCCCCGACCTCACCCACGCTCGACCTCACCACCGAAACCCACCCTTCTGTCGAAACCCACGCCTCCACCGAGAGACCACCCACCACGACTAACGAGACCAACAGTCACCATCAAGGTTTTGTTTTATGTTTTGAAATATTTGTTTGAGTTTCTTTATAATATATTTATGATTATTAAATGTAGGTTTACAAGGTTCTTTTTATATAGATCTATGGATTTAATTAATGGATCTACGTTTTATTGTTTTTGCGTTTTTCTTCACAGCCGGAAAGTTGCTGCCGCCGTCGTTGCCTCGCCGGAAACGTTGTTGTCGCCGCTGCAGGCACGCCGGAAACGTTGTTGTTGACGTTGTAGCCCCGCCGGAAACATTGTTATATGTATATGTTGTGTAAATTTGTTTGATAGCTTACGTAATGTTTGTTTATTTTCTTAGATTTATTTATATTAAACAAGTTTTGAATGCTTTCGTAAATGGATTTGTTGATCTTAGTTTGTAAAAGGTTTTTACCATTTTTTATATTTCAGCCGTCACTTGCAGTCGCGACCGTCTTGCTGGATATAACTGCAGCCTCATCCCAGAATCCCACCACTGAAACATCCACATCACAAAAGGTATTTCCAAGTTCTTACGGTTTTCTTACATAAATATGTGAATTTTATTAGTAAATGTCTTCGTTAATGTTACACATATTTCGTATAATAATTTGGGCCAGTTCTTTTATTGTTATGTGGGTTACCGAGTATGATTCAGTAGTTGGTAACTGTTGTAATTTCCCTTCTTGCAGACCTATCCAAACTAGAGGTGGCAAAATAGATGGTATTCCAAATTAATCAGAAAATAAGAGCTCAAAAAACTTAAAATCAGAATAAAATCACGAAAATATAAGCTAAATATGAGCTTTATTTAATCTTATTAATTGTGAAAATTCCTAAAAATCTTATAGGAATATCGAATAAGCTCTAAAGAGCTTATAGTAGTCCGATCTCTAAGCTTTTTAGGAATTTGATAGGTATTAATAAGCTACAGTAAATAAAAGCTCGCAAGAACAGCCTATTTTATAAGCTAACGAACGAAGAGATTAAACGAACCAAAATAGTTTTTTAAAAAGAAAATCACAAATTACAATAAGCTCAAACCATATTTATTACCAAACCTTAATAAGCTCTTGAGATAATCTTGTTACAATAAGCCAGAATTTTGAAATCACTAAACATAACAATAATAAGACTAAAAACTAAAAAGCTTAAATTTAAAAACTAAATTTTCCTTAATGAGGAAATGAGGGGAGCGTTGGTTATTATAAGGCCAGGGTATTTCGTATATTAGTGCCCATCATTAGTATAGTTATGAGCCAATCATTGACCATCAAGTGGGAGACCTCAGATCAATCGAAGAACGCAGGCGGATCCAGCTGGTAGGTGCATGACACATGTCCATCTCTTTGCTTAAATGTTACGTAGCAATTATAAATCGTTTGATTTCTTTCATTTATGAAATGTGAAAGAATTTAGAATATACAAATGGCTCCCCACGTGGCTATCAACCTTATCGCTCTCCACAAACCCATAGTTGCGCTGTCACATGATACATATTGATTTTATTACTCATACGTGACCATGACGCAAGCATACGTCATCACCTTCAAAATTCAGATTTAAATTATCATGAGTTGGGCTTATCTTTGGGCTTTTAAGCTTGTCTGGGCTAGTCAGGCCCATTAAATAGGTTACGGGCTGGCCCAATAAGATCCGAGGGCACCGTTGGACTCGTAATTTTGCGCTCTTTCCAATGGCATGCTCGGAGACTTTCCACAACTTCATTTTGA
This sequence comes from Tanacetum coccineum, assembly GCA_026074375.1. Taxonomy (NCBI): domain Eukaryota; kingdom Viridiplantae; phylum Streptophyta; class Magnoliopsida; order Asterales; family Asteraceae; genus Tanacetum; species Tanacetum coccineum. The sequence goes on from BQNB010012495.1 coordinate 47,940, forward strand.
TTTTAAATAATAAGCACTCTTGATCGAAACGAACCCGAATATACCCGTTTTTGCTTTGTTTATAATCTTTTTACCTGCAAGACATAAAAATATCAAACAAACATATTTGCAAGATAATTATCCATATTTTAGCATTTTTAGCCTGATTAGTAGTGTTTTACGGGGTAAAAAGGATGTGTGTTTTAGCGCACATCAAATTCCCCTACACTAAACCATTGCTGGTCTCACACGCAATGTAAATAAAACACGCCCGAAAATAAATAATTAAATCCCCTTTTAACTTATGACCTCTCACAATCAAACAAGAACAGAAAATATCCATTAACAAGGTTCAAAAATCATTTATTTCTAAAGCGTCCCCGTTTTAACCACTTATTTAATAATAATAGATAAAAACTAAGATAAAAATTCATAAAATTTATTTAAAAGGCTAAAAGAACGGGGGTTTGTCATCCTTGACTTTTCACAATTCCCAAAATAAGCTTAAAATGAAATCACAGCCAAATATAAGATTAGATGCTAACACTACTCATAAATGCTAATTGTGTAAGTAAAAACTTTAACTTTTCGCTCCCATTATTCCTAAATCCTCTATGGATTTTATTATCATTATTGGTGACAAATAAATTAAGTCCTTATTTATATAAAGTAAACCCGGTTTAGACCACAATTAGTTTGAAATCATTTCCTAAAGAGACGATATGGTGAGAATAAAGTCCACATTAAGGTTCTAATTTCGCATGATTTAGGGGTTATCCTTTTTAGATAACACAAGAGTCAAAATTTGGCTTTATTATTATTATTATTGCAACATTATTAAACCTCGGTCCTTTAAACAACTGCCACATCGGTATGCGAGCTGACCATGGTCCAGGAGTCTTATTTCGACCTCGGTGATCCTTGACCTTTTTGAAGGCTGCAACATCGGTTGTGAGCCGGCAAGACGCAACAAACTTTTATCAGTCTTGGATTATTACTATGTGCCTTTTTTAGAAGACTGCCACATCGATTGTGAGCCGGCAAGAGGCAGTAAACTTTTATCAGCCCACAGTTTTATTATTATTATTACCTCCAACCTTTAAACGACTACCACATCGGTTGTGAGCCGGCAAGAGGTAGTGGTCTTATTTCGGCTTCAATTTATTACATAACTTTATTATTATTAGCCAAATTTCAAGTCCTGTGGTCTTTTAACTACCTAGACAACGGTAGCGAACCGTCAGGAATTGGTAGCCTATTTCCCCACAACACTGACAAAACCTCAATGTGTACCTTACTTTCACTAGAAGAAATCTCTACGAAGTGATCTAAACTAAGAATCGCAAAAACCTAAAGTAACTTTATTTATTCAACAATTATATAATGTAAAGTTTTAATAAGCTGAATGGGAGCAAAAAGCTACAATTAACTCATATGAGTCCTTAAAGAGTTCCAACACTCTATGTTAACATCTACTATATAAAACTATCTATTCATTTCTCGTTCTTCGCAAATTTAAAATCTTTAATAAAAAGATCCGTGAATGCTTAATCTAATACAAACAAGCTTAGCATATTTAAAGTCTACCATGGAAGCTTGCAAAACTCTTGGCTTTTTTCAAGCTAGAATTCGCGTTTTAAAGCTTCTTGTATAAAAGACTAGCAAAAGCTTAAATTTATAAACGTTAAGGGGCAAGCTAGAGTGCAACATGCTCGATCAAGTCAAAATTTACTCCTAACAAGATAAAACTATGTGTCGAAACACTTATTCTATTTTTGTAAAATTTTAAATTTTGGCATATTTTTGCTATTTTTGGTGGAAAAACGAGGTTAGGTGAAGACAAGACAAATGCAAGCAAGATCGAATCGAAAGATCCCCCCATACTAGAACTACACATTGTCCTCAATGTGAGACTATCACCCCCATACTAATTTCAAGGCATAATCCAAATATTAGGGGTTTCTACGCAAATCTAAAGACATTTATTAAGTATGCTAATAAATAACGTTAAATCAATAAGATCTAGGATATCGGATTCCCATATATATACGCATGCGAAGGATTAAAGATCGAGTGGACGATGGACAAAACTACGAGCACGAGAGTCTTCAAAATCCGAGGCAATCCTGGACATAAACCACAAAATATGAAACACGAGAATGGAAGAGGCTAGCCTCCTCACATCACACTTATTCATAAATATACTACTACTAAGGATAAGCATGGGTTACCAACCACGAAGCGCTTGTTTTTGTGCGAGTCTCTAGCTTGACTCACACTATATCATCATGATAGTAGGGATGAAACACGTGGAAGAGCAATCTTCCATTTGACTTTCAAATGCCACCGGCTCAAGAAAAGAAAAATGAAAAGCAGAGATGCCAGGGTCAAAAATGATATCCTCACTCCCAGAGGAGAGAGGAAAAGGAGAATTCACCGGATAGGTGAAATAAGGAATAAAAATTCAGATAACATATGTGAAGGAAAGATAATGGCGATCCTCAAAGGTTAAGCTCACATATGTAAGAAAATTTTTTTCTCATGAATCCCGGGGTCGAAAATTTTGACCATAATCTTCAAATCATTAATATCACCTAAACTTCTTGGGTCATGATTTAGGAACACCTTCGGAGGGAGAGTAAGTATAGTATCATTACTAAGCAAGCTCTTAAGATAGAGAATATCTCCCTCCGAGTGATGATACCCGTCTTCAATATCTGTAGAAATATCAATGTCTAGAAAAGCATTGATCTCATCAATATCGCCTCCTGGGTCGAAGATCACATCATCAATTAGAGCATCATACAAAATCTTCTTCCATTCATTCCATTTAGATTCCAAATCAAATAAATCATCATTCTCTTCGAGAGGTGGTTCATCGGTGAACCCCTCGAGAATGGAAACAATGCTTATAGATGGATCAGGGTGAGGAAGAAGCTCAATGTCATCACTTAGGGCTAGATACTCATCCTCATTAGAATCGGAAAGAGGTGTGACTAGGAAAGTTGACTCATCAAGGTTGGAATCATAAGAATCCTTGCATTCGATGTCCTCTAACACCTAATCAAAAAGAGGATTTACGTCAGTAGAGATATATTCGTCGTTGAATTCAAAAAAAGGGTTCGAGTAAATCTTAACATCTTCCGGAACGTCCTCATCGGATAGTACTCGTTATCACAGAGGAAAAACATCATTTGAATGAAAAGAGTGTTAGAGAAGTCACGAATTTTTTCCTCAAAAATACTAATAAGAGAAAAATCATCACTCGAAAGGTAAATCACAAGCAAAAGAATATTGAATAATCAATAATTTTCTCATGAGTAAATTGTCCGTTCACCTCCTTGAAGCTTGACGAGCCTCAGAAATGGTAGAGAAGCCCCAACGTAATCGATGTCCCCAAAAGAATCGTCATTACTCAAAGTACAATCATTGTTAAAATCAAAGAAAATCTCAAATGTTCGTTTTAAAAGATCAAGATGAGAAAGGAATTTATCACAAAGAAGTACATCACACGTACGTTGGAAATACCCTCGAACTCAACTTGGGATTGGGACAAGGTTCACAAACTAGAACTTTATTAATTCCGATTCTATTTGGAAGTTGCTAAGAAGCTTTTGTCCCCCATACTTAGAGAGTTATCGGGTTCCTCGGTTGGTAAATCAGGTGTGACTGCATTAGACGAATTCTCTAAATATTACCTATATTGAATAGTGTACTCATCATCATCATCATCGTCGTGGACGGTAGGACGATTCTAACTCGAAGAATTAATATATTTTTCCAGCTCCTCCTTTATAATTTGCAAATCTTTAAGAAGCTTATGAAGCAATTCTTGTATATCCTCTGGTTGAGCATGCTGAATTTCAAAAAATTTCTCCCAAGCTAGCAATAAAACCTTTGGCATTTCTCTAAAAGATATACGATTAAACTTCTTTAAAAAGGTTTGTAGATGATTTTCATTAGTCGTCTTCTAGTCTTGCAAAATTCCTACTCTTATCTTGAGGAGGATTGATGAATGACGGGATACGTCGGGGGTTTAAAATTGGTCAAAACCTGGAAGAATTATAGAAATTTTGGTTCATTGGTTGACATTGAAAACTTTCATGAGGACCCCCGCAGTCTCACAACAAAGGTATTGTTGTGGAAAACTTGATGAAGTTTGTGGAAAATTATTATCAAAGTTTTGATTGAAACGCGGTTCTTGATTGTAGACAATCGGAACTTGAGGTGGACAATCGTAACCATAATGAGCATCGTTCCCATATAACTCATAAGAATATGTCTGGTACTGGGGTGTGTGGAGGGTATCGGAAAGATATTGAAAATAAAAAAGAAACAATGAAAGAATTCGGATTTGGATCATAAGCGAATGAATTTTCGTCTCTTGAATTGCAAAACAAACAAAATCCATCTCTAAGATCATATCCACACCTCTCACAAGTACACCATCGACAACGTACATTCATCAATCGGCTCACCACACCCCAAAACAATTAAAGTGGTTGAATGACGACATAAGAATTAAACGAAATTAAAGGGTTGAGAAAATAAGAATTAAACGGATAAGATGGTAAAGAAGAATATTTATAGATTTTTAAAATAATACATAAGAAAAAGAAATAATAAAAATAAGAAAGAAAAATGTTAGCCTCAAAATATTGAGGTCGAACATGAAGTTCCTTCATTATTATTTAAGTCCTCGGTCAATCAATTAGTTTAATTTTGTAATAGATAATATCTGGAATCGGTCCCCCCCCTCTCCCTCTGCTCGATAGATAATCAAATATTGTAATATGTATCGGGTTTAATCCCAAGCCAAAACCCGAGCCTGGTCCTAGTAAAAAATCCCCGCGCGTACCTTTTAACGGACAGGGTATATAAGCTTTTTCTTCTTTAGAAAAAGTTAAGTTGTTAAAGTTGTTCATTTCTAAACTAATTCATTTCTCTTTTCTCTCTCAATTCACTCTCCTCTTTCTCTCTCTAAACAACTCACTATCTTTCTCTTTTCTAGTTCTGATTTCGTGATTGATTATATGAAGTGAAGTGTTAACAGGATCCTACAATTGGCATCAGAGCTTCACGGGAGGATTTGTGTTTGGATCTTGTGGTTAATTAGCAAATTTCGTGTCCAATTTTGAAGAAAAAACCCACGGCTCACTTTGAATTTGGGTTGTTGTTTTTTAATCTTGCTCCATCACTAGTTCACGACATCAAAAGGTAAGAGTGCTTCAAATTTCGTGTATTAAACAAGCTCCTAGCTCGAATTATAAGCAAATAAAGTAAGGTGTTCTTCGTGGAGAGTTGCTTCATTTTTTACGATCCAAGAAGAAATACATGTTATAAGATGTTTAATCTTGGTATATCTCCTTAGTATTGCATGTTAGAGCTTTGATTCGTGGATAGAAAAGCTTATTTGAGTGATTTTGTCAAAATCGTCCTAGTGTTCTTGTGGAGAGTTGCTTATATAATAATACTCTAGCCGGCGGTTTTGACAAAGCAGGGGACAATATCCACGATTTAAGGAAAAGTCAACGGCGGTTTGTATGACCAAAACAGCGAGTTTCCAAAAAATAGCGAGTTGTCCAAAAACAGCGAGTTGCCATAAACACGAGTGCTAAACGGCGAGTCTAAACGGCGAGTACTAACGGCCGGAATTTTTTAATTTTTTCCCTAAAAAAAAAAAAGGGCAGAGTTGCTAAACGGAGAGTTGCTAAACGGCGATTTGCTAAACGGCGAGTTGCTAAACGGCGAGTTATCAAACAGTGAGTTACTAATTGGCAGCGGTTTACTAAGAATTTTTGTGTGAAGAATAGGGGTTTCAGAAACTGCCAATACTTTTTGATCCGTAAAGTCTTTCAGGCCGGACCTCTCAAATCAAAGAGAAAAACAAGATGGATCACGCTGTAACCACCCTTTAGTTGGTTACAGATTTTTCAAAGCCCAAAACACTCGTTTACTATGATTTATTGACATTTTTTTAGTTTTTTTTTGGATTTGTGTTAGACTTGTATTTGATCTAGCTCACGGCCCATCTTGTATTTTTAGGTCGCGTTTCAGTTTGGTGGACCTAGTTAACAAACAGCTTTAACCCTAACCAGCAAAATTTATCTGTTATAGACAATTAAATCTTGGCCGCTGATTCCGAATCAAATCATTCACGGTTTTCTATTGATTTTGTAAAATCCCGTTAAATTTTTATTGGTTCTAATCATAGACTTGTAAAATCCCGTAAACGTCTATTGTATTCAAACCCACAACTTCAATCACATCATATCCACTTAAGATCCAACAATTTTCACACTTATAAATCAACGATAAAATGGTGAGACAAATGTTACATCATCTTCAGTTCATGTTAGAGGAGAACCAGAGATACAGAAACTGCAGATGCAAGCAAAGAGTTCAAAGAAAACCTCCTTTACAAATTAAATGCACTTAAATCAACACTCAACTTCATCGAAAGACAGACTTTCCTCTGATTGTATATGAATCAACAAGTTTTGTCAACAACTCTTTGGTGATAGTGTCAGAACCTTCAAGTTTAGTTATCTCAACTACATGAATACTTAGAAACACTTCTCAATGCAGAAACACTTCATGAGATGGATTCCAAATCCGCTCTAAGTGTGATCAAAGTACAGTTTGAAAGGTTCATTAACTCTGACTTGTTAAAGCCTCTTGATATTTATTCAAGATCTTTTTCATCAGATCGAGAAGTAAGAGAAAACTTCAGAGATTACACTAAAATGACGGCTCAAACATTCAAGGAAACAATCATCCCAGAACATGAACTTCGATTGAGCAATGTATAGTAAGAAAGAGCAAGCCATGAGCAAGAGCTTAAAGATGATCATGAAAAAGTTTGGAGTGAAAAGAACAGTTGCAGATATCAACAGTGCAAGGTTCAAGATGTTCAATCATCGGTACAAGCGTTCAGGAGATGAAACAAGCAGTGGGATTAGTATCAGTATGAAGAATTGTATAAAACAAAATTGGAAGCACAATTCTTGTTTCATGTGCAAAGATTCAGGAGCCTTACCTTCATAATCAAGTTTCTACTGATACGCCATTGAACATGTACAAACAATGATGAAAAAGAATGAGTTTGCCAATGACGACAACATATCAGAGAAACATCGCAGCAGAATTTGATGAAGAGCCGTGATGCGCTTGCTAATTTAATTGCTAATTTAACTCTGGATACGGAGGAAAACAAAACGATTTTAAAGAGACAATTAAAAAGCAACAGATCATTGACTCAAGAATTGGAAAAGTGCAAAACTAACCGTGATAAGAACTAGTAGGGCTCTAGGGGAGTGCTACTACATTCGGGATAGTTCCTCTGATTGCACTTCAGACCAAACAGACTGAGCTTGAAAGTACACGGCCCTTAATGACCTAACGAGTGATTAATAAAACACTTCAAACAATTAAATGAACTACTAGGACTATTACTCATAAAGCCATTGACATAAAAGAGTGTTTAAAAACTAAATCCTATGAAATTTCATTGTTAAATCAGAAACACGAATGAGCTAGTCAAAAAGAAGTTTTGTTACAATAGTCACAAATTAGAAGGTCAACTCAAAGAGAAAAGTAACGGTTAATTTCGGATTTAAAGGTTAAAGGAAGGAAAAGACATTGACACTCATGAATGAAATGGACAAACAAATAAGTTAATAATGAAATTCTTTATAACCGCCATCAGTCAAATCAGACCATCACATGTTATCACCCAAATGCGCAACGTATAATGGGTAGATCAACCTTTGCAAATTCCCAAAGTACCTGTCAAAGATAGCTCAATCTGAAAAGCTCATCTGTATGAGATCCCATATGATACTTCTGATCCGGCAAACTATTTTGGCCCTAATGGGGAAGAGACAGTGACTCTTGAAAAAGGAGAGTAGATCAAATTGGATAAATATAAAGATGCAACCATATGATTTTACACATATCAAAACAGTCTTTATAGAAACTTTAAACCACCATACCAAACCTATCTTGATCAGTTTGAACGCGCTAAAAATGTTAGGAAACAATTGTGGAGGAAAAACTTGTTAGGACAAACCCAAACATAGCTAAAAACGTTGGCTTTCTACCATGCTAAATCCTTTATAAAAGTAGACTACTTATAACGAAATGACATAACAAACTCAATCATTTTTTTAGAATAACAAAAACAAAAAAAAAAAAAAAAAAAAAATTTGTCAACAAACTTGGTCTAATCATACTAGTAGTGCATTTCCTAACCCAACAGCTTAAGAGTATTGAAGTTTGATCAAAATCTTGTTAATGCCTCTTTCAGACCCAAAACTATACTGGGACAGACATTGTTTTGTTTCATGAACTAAAAAGAGGAAATGCATGACGATTTGGAATACGTTAAATCCCTTGACAAAGAGATGGACGAACTTAATCAGAAAAAGCTGATTTTCAAACATATATTATCTACTTCTCGAAAGTGTGAATCTAAAGATGTAACATGTTCATAATTAGCATACTCGTCAGAATCAAATGCCACATACTGAATTGAAATGGCATGTATCTTTCATAAAGTCAAAGAATGTGAATGTCTTGCACTAAACTTTCGAAACAAACTGAATCTGTTAACAAAGAAGTGTCACAAATAATTTGATTAAAAAGTTTTCTAAACTTGAAGAAACACTCGATTTCTCTTAACATGCTTACAACAATGTAAAGAAACAAAATGAAAAACAACTCAGTTTGGCAAAGTACAACAGATCTAATGTATTTCTAAAAGAACGTGAACAATATCATGAAATACAGGATTTGAAAGCTCAAATGCAAGACAAGAACATAGCAATAAGTGAGTTAAAGAAAGCTCTCTAGAACTGCAAGGGAAAGCTGTGCGGTAACTTCAGTTTAATAAACCATCTGTTTTCGAACAACCAAATGCACAACGAATTCCAAACCATCAGTTTAGAAAACCGAACTCCTTTTTCAATTCTCTAAAATGTTTTCAAATTCTCCTGAAATGAGAAGTTTTCAAATGAAACAGTCGGTTAATAAAACTAATGTGTCGGATGGTTTGTTTAAACAAGTCACTCAACAGAATTTGCCTCAGATTAGAAAACAAGCAGTTCGAAACACCAATGTGATTGCACCTGGCCCCTCTAGGAATAACCCAAAGCATGTGTCATTTCAGTCACCTAAAGAATTTGTAGGCTCAAATGACATGGTTCATAACTACTACCTAGAGAAAGCTAAGAAAAGTGCACAACTTCAGAAAGACAAAGAAGTGAATGGAAAACCTAGTATGATTGATCCTGCTAGATTACCCAACACTGCTAATGGTTGCAAACCAAAACCTAGGAATTGGCAAGCATCAATGAGTAGTCGGGTTTCAAACAAAGATGTTCACTTAGGAGAACATAGGAAACAAAAGCCTTTCTTGAAGTTCAATGACTTGCAATGTCCTACATGCAAAAAGTGCCTTTACAGTGCAAATCATGATGAATGCGTCTTAGAATACCTCTCAAGGTTAAATCCTCGTGCCTCTGCACAGAATAAGGATGCAAAATCCCATAAGACAACAAAGAGATATATGCCCGTAGAAAAGTCAAGTGCATCTAAGAAACCAGAAAGACAGATCCCAACAGGACATAGGTTCTCAAACAAAAAGACTACCACTGTCCCTGAGAAAACAATGACTCCTAGATCTTGTCTTAGCTGGAAACCGACGGGTAGAATTTTCAAGACAATTGGTCTTAGATGGGTTCCTACTGGAAAGATATTCGCCTTTAGCACAAACAAGGTTAACAGTGAACCCGCGCATGGTTCAATAGTAGATATCCCTCATATTCATGCATGCAAACAAACTCTGGGTTTAAGTGCAGGTACATCATTCAATGGTCAAAAGCAACAAAGAATTGACCTAAATGCAGATGCACTATACAATGAAAAGCAGGAAAATCTCAGAGTGTGGTTGCTGAAATTACTGATATCTAAGAAACCAATGCCAGAATGGTTTCACAAAAGATGAAATCTTCACTAATGATGTTTGAACAACGCAGTTCAAGCCTCGGTCGACAATGTCAAATGGTGTCTGCTGAAAATAACACTTCAGGCCCCGTTCCTCAATGTTCAAATAACGTTTGAACACAACAGTTCAAGCCTCGGTCATCAATGTCCAATGATGTCTGTTCACATCAGTTCAGGCCTCGTTCTTCATCAAATGACTTCTGATCACAACCGTTCAGAACTCGGAATTCATGACCACAACAATGAACCGTCAAGTTCAAAGCTGGTTCCAAAAGTTTTTCCTCTAGCAGTCAAGACAGCTACATCAAGACAAGAGTTGGAATTACTATTCCACCATCATATAGCAAATGCGAGGACAACTGTAATATAATATAAATACAAAATCTAAAAATAGAAAATTTCCAAAAAGAATTACTTCTCGACATGTCTCTAGGAATCGTAACATTTACGTGCATAGGAAATGTCGACTAAACATTGACACGGGTGATGTAAATGAAGTTCGACGAGAGTTTTCAAAATAGTTCAAAACATGTCATATTCTAATTTTTCAAAATGGCTTATGTGCAAATATCAGTTACATAACCCGGACTTCTAAGAAAGGAAAGTTTCTCTATAAGGAAAACTTATCATCACAACGAGAAAATAACGTTTCTCGTTCTTGATACCTTTCTATACAATACATTCAAATGTTTAATAGATTAAGAAAAAGGATCGTGTACAAATAAAGTGCGCTACCCTTAGCGTCAGAAGAGAATCCTCCTAACATTTGGTTTTTCAAAAGCTGAAACACAATTTTTTCAAGGAGAATATCTCGCTGACAATTCATAATCTTTCAAAAATTATGTGTTCACCACTAACCCAACCCTCACAAAGTTATTCAAAAGACAACAATTTCTCAATTGGGGTTCCTAAGAGGAGGAGAGAGTAGGTTGTTTTTTCGAAAAACAAACTTTATGTTCTTAGGCTACATCAACAACGACAATTCTTAGTAATCGCGAAACATAATCAAAATATTCCAAACCATTCATAACTGATAATATTTTCTCGCCCACATAATTTTTCAGACATATTTTAATCACAAGGTATTTCAAAAACTAAGTGTTTTATTATTTAAAATAAGGGAGAAAATGTAATTAAAATAAGAATCTATTCGACTCAATGTGCCTGAAAAGTAAAAAAAAGGTTTTATGGTTTTCGATCTTATAACCCAACAACATCTTTAATTTTTAACGACTATTCTGAAGTCATAAGGTGGTTAATGTTAGTGAAATCCAAACCTAATGATCCAACCAGGAACCGGAGGATCTACCCAAGGATAATAATCCACAGATCGAAAAAAGTCAGTCCTTAGGTAAGATTGGAAGATGAATGAATATAGGGAATATTGCCGACTAATATTGAGCTAAAACACTAGAACAATCACAACAAAGTGATAGTAATGGTGAAACGTCTTGGTAAGCCTTGAAGGCGTTGAAGAATGAAAAAGAAATGTATGGGAATCCAGTGTCCTACCAGAAAGAAGCCTCCACACAAACTTAGACGCCGATAACCGGGTCAATACATATGCCAGTCAGAATCAAAGTTGAATGCTGACATTGAAACAAACGACAACATGGACCCATTGATGCAATGCACACCAACCAGCCATCGTGTTTTCTCCTCAACAAGAAACTTTCCTCATTTGTCACGGAGATACACCACATTATCTATGCCATCTCATTCCGAGATCGTTGATATTGAATAGTGGCAATCTGCTCAAGCCTCTGATACTAAAACCAAAATGCACTAAACGAGTCTTCTAGAGCCAAGAATCAATCTAAATCTCGTTAGACAACATTCCATTTCAAACACTTGTTGAAAATCATCAAGTTCACAACTGTTACTATGAGTCCTACGCAATATCCTTGGGAAATTTGCCAGAACATCCGATTGAACGAATGTATTCACAATGAAGATAGAAAAGCCAGCTTGAGTCCGCATCAAACAAGCTTTGGTAGGTGACCTTGCTAGATTTTATATAAATCAAACGGTGACTACTGGATATTTTCGATTTGTGTCCCAGTAAATGAATTGACGGTTGATGAATTTTGATAAAAGCTCAAAACTCCCGATGTTGTTTACAAAAAAAAGCACTTTTACAAGTAACACAGACTGATTGATTTTTTCAAATCAAAATTCCTTGATATCACTACGTAAACCTGCAGGTTAAAAACGGTGGTGACAACGATACGTATCCCAATCAACCAAATTCGATTCATTACCACATGTTCATGCCATTCGTACAAAGACAATCAATCATGAAAGCTCAAGATTTAAAAAAGACAAAGCCTTCTGCTAACACTGATTTGAAAGCTTTCAGATTGAGGCATAGTATGAAAATTTGGCCAAAGACACAAGATCGCAAAGATGCATAGACGTTAAAGACAATGTCAAAGGCTCAAAGTCAAGATCGCAAAGCATGAAGGAACAAACCTACAACAAAGAACAAAGAGAAAGACCAAGACCACATGAGCTTAAACAAAAAAACAATCTTATTTATCTCATGAAGGAGTGTCGTCAATGAACTCACTTCGGGGGAGATTGTTAGCCTCAAAATATTGAGCCGAACAGGAAGTTCGTTCATTACGTGTACGAGTCTCGGTCATTTAAATTAGTTACTGTTGTAAAAGTAATAAAATCGGAATCGAGCTCAATCGTTAAACAAATTTTTAATGATTTTATCGGGTTTTTAATCCCAAGCAAAACCCAAGCCCGGATCCTAGTCAAATATCCCGCACGTCACTTTAAAGTGTCGTGTTTCTCTCTCTAAAACCTTCATTTCTTCTTCTCATTTTCCTCTTTGGAAAAGGTAAGCAAGAGTTCACTTTAATATCTTTCTCATTTTCCTTTTATATATTCTCTCTCTTGTTTCTCTCTCTAAAACCTTCATTTCTTCTTCTCTTTTCTTCTTCGATTCGTGTTGTATGATATGTAGTGAAGTGTTATACGGGATCCTACACAATACCTCTAATGAAAACAACCTTGAATTACTCGAATGATAAACTATCCTTTCTAGGAAAAACTCACCTCGACGGGAAAAGTGAGGTATCCCAACAAACCACCGGGAAATTCTCTCACAAAGCTCAAACATATTTTCCAATGTCCAAAAAGTACGCTCACCGCGGGGGGGGGGGTGACCACATCTATGGATGTAGGCATTACTCATATCTACGCGTGTTTCCTAACGACTTCTGTATCCTTTTCCAAAACCTCATATACATCCATCTTTATCAAGAAATGCTCGACACGTGAACACCATGACTTGCAACTGCTCATCTACCATACACATTGCTAACTACTCTCCATCTTATTATTCTTTTCGTATTGCTAGAAAATTGGGAATAACTTATTCAGTCTATCGCTACAATCACGCCAAATCGCATCACATCCACTACCCGATCTTATAAGCATATATTTACTATCCATAGTTAATCTTTCCTTTTCCACTTCTAATCGGGTATCTCAGGTTGTAGTAACAACCTGAAGACCTTTGATGCTCATCTTCTACTTCCAATCGCGCTTAATACTTACTAACACCACCAGCTATATCCTTCCTCATACTCGGCCACCAATTCGTATACCTAAGATCATATTACATCTTACTCACTCCAGGATGAACAGAATACTTCGTCGCATGCGCCTCCTCTATAAATAAAGTCCTTACATCGCCTACCATAAGAATCCAAATTCTATCCAAAAATTATAACCCACCACCATCTCTTTTCTCCATTTGTTAGTCCAAGCCATGCAACATCTCTGTTGACGCGTTCTCTGCTTTGGACGTCTCAACCTATACCACTAACATCTTCTCTCTAATCTCAGCTTGGATCATCATACATATATCTTAAACTCGTCTTGGCTTCACTCCTCCTTTCCTACTTCAGCACAACAACTACTCCGGCCGTTTCCAACATGTACTTGGTCTCGCAACAACACCCCCTAAAAAAATCCCATCCATCGTCTCTACTTTCTTGCCTCAGGTTCAATCCTTCTTATTGAAAATGTTCAGAGACTTTTATGATCCTATAAGATCACACTCTATATCTCGTACACGACAAAGCCTCAACACTTTAAGCACAAAACCATCACGCCTATTCCATAACTTGATCAGTCGTTCTTCACATGAATCTCCAGTTTGTCGCTCATAATAACAATCACCTTCCGTCTTTTCTAACAAGCAAGCCTAACCCTTGCTCCATGCATCACTACAAAATTGTCTGATCCTTCCGGTAATGCCAAGATCGGCTCATTACCCATATTGTTCTTACAACTTCCAAAAGGCTTCCTCTTCACTCCGCTTCGACCTTGTTGGGCTTCACATGACACTTCTCTTTCTTCAGCAGCTCTAAATTCATCTTTAAATGCGACTCGTGCTCCTTCTTAGACTTCGTGTAGACCTAAATGTCATCGTTAAACATGATGACAACTTGCCTATAAACGGCTAGCACACCCGATTCATTACGTCTATGAAAATTGCTGGTGCATTGGTCAACCCAAAAAGGCATAGCCGTAAACTTATAGCGTCCATAACAAATCCTAAAAGCAGTCTTTGGAATTTCATCTTCGTGCACCCTTATTTGGTGACAGTCCGAATAAAGATCTATCTTACTCAACTCGCGATAATCTATGCACATCCTAAACGACCCATCCTACGTATTGACAAGCAATACATGTGCTTCCTCATAGCGAATAACTAGGTCGATTAAAATCTTTACCTTGCAACTCTTGCAATTATTCCAACTATTTTTTTCATCCCTGTAGGCACTAAACGACATGGGCCTTCGCAATTGGTGTCGCTCCTTGTACTAACTCTATACAAAAACAACTCACGCCGAGAGGGGGTAAATCTTTAAGAACATTTGGGAACTCACATACTACATGTATATCACATAATTTCGGACTCATCAATTTGGTACTCTAAGAGACCATTCGCATTCACATTAGTTCGTTTCCCCACGAACCTTTAGCATCTTCAAATCCACCAAAGGCATTTTAACCATCTCCTCATGGCATACTTTCTCAGCCTTATACTTCACAACCAATTCTCTCATAACTACTATAACAACCTCTCCATAACCAAACGTACTAGATCTATAGGGAAAAACGAGAACCTTCTAATGTCTAACGACTTAACTCATACCGTTTCACTAACCTCAATCACATAGGCACAACTCATGAAGATGTGAACTAACATCAACTCAAGATCACATAATACGGACATCAAACGAATTCAAAGGACCACAGAAAATCGAATAGGGTAATGCACGAATATTGAACCAACTATGAACAAATACCAAGACTTTACATGTACCAATTTTTGGTAAAAATTCAAAAATCACAAAAACTCAAAGGAAAATCAAACCGAATGTACGTATTGATAAGAAAAAAACCTCGACACAACAAACTACCATCCTACGCAAGAGACACTTATTGAAAACACCACGTAACACACCTAAAAATAAAAGAAAATGAACCTTGTACCAAGAAAATCAGATTTTTATTTTCACCCGAAACACCCCGCGAGAATTAATCTTCCATAACTTTATATCAATCCTTTATAAAACAATAGAAACATATTAGTTAATAAAGTAAATCATTTAAAAAAAATAATTTTAAATGAAATTTTCATAAACTTATTTTAAATATAGTCTTCATAAAAAAATCAAGTGAGTAGTGCTAAAATAACTGTAGTTTCATATTTATTTGTATAATTCAATTTAAAACAAAGTTTTCGACACTTAACAAATATCTCATTAAATACAAAAATCACTTCAACATTATTATTATTTCAAAAAAAAATTCCATAGTGTGTTACTAACAGAAACGCGTGACTCAAAACAAAAGACACTATTATCTCGAAAAGGGGACTCAAACATACACCATAAGAACTCAATACCAAAATATCATTTGAAAACGAACACGTACCAACGAAACTTAAGAAGAAACATCAAGAACCGACTAAATCGTAGAGACTCACTCATAAAAATGATCAAAGAACAAAAATCAAGAGCACCCTTACTCTTGACAAAAGAAGCAAATCGAAACTTGAACGGGAGAAAAAGAAACACCAGTACAATCATACTACCAACAAGGAATAACTAACACGAGAGTTTAGTATCTCGACGGACACGAGCTATCAAACCAACTTATGAATTGCAACGATAATACCAACCGGAATCCACGATATCCGCATACACCTAGAATAGAAAAGGAAATCTTACAATCCACACAACTATCCAAAATACTATCGCCATCATAACACATCTACACTTGACCAACATAACACACAACATTGATCAATGATACTCAGGTCACAAGTCCACACTTGTGATGCCTTATAATTAATGTTGGCCTACCAAATTATAATATAGCAATCATTTTGGCACATGTATACTTACTCCCAAGACTACACATCTCGACGATAACACACATTTATACAAATGTACCACATAGCAAATCTCATACAATTCTAACATAATGCTCCATCAAAACAACACATATACACATAAGGATAAAATCCCAAAATGATAGAAAGAAGGACGAAGATTCCAAACCCTAAATACGGAAAAAACCAGTGGAATACACCGACGACCAGCTGACGTGTTAGAGATATACAAACGAAATAAACTTATGGTAAGCCTCACTCTGGTTTTAAAACCTTGCTTTCACAGAGTCCACCCGACTCCACGGGAATGTCCTACCTATACATCTCGAGAGGAAAACCGGAACGACCCTCTTCTTCGCTACCCCCCCCCCCCCCCCCTCTCCTAACATCCATCCCTCCTTTGGTTCCTCGAGACGCTCCTCTTCAATCGGCTCCCATTCTACATCTCTCGTTGTCGAATCACTCACAAGTCAGAGATCGTACTCATACGTGAGCAAGAAAACAAAAACACATAAATAAAACTAAAGGAGCAATTCCATATTAGGGTACTTAAATAATGGTGAAGACCAATATATATATATATATATATATAATTATAAAATATATATAAATATAATATATATACATTATAATCATAAAATTATATATATATATATAATATATATATATAAATATAGGAATATAATTACTAGGAATAGTAACAAAATAATGACCAAATGAAAACTTTCAAATATATGTAAGTATATACTAGTTACGTACATGTAAACACATAGATCCTAAAATGCAACTATATGAAGGTTCCTAAGTTATAGTCTAGGCCAACCACCTAGTTCTCTATAACAGTGGGATCTGATACCAATCGTCTCACCCCGCAAGCATAATCGCAGGCATGATCATAGGCAACATCAAACAACACAAGCTCAAATAAAGAAATACTAAATGAATTAAAATCCAACATATAAAATACACAAAGTGTCATGATAACACATACAACATTTATCATTCAAATTCATATAGTGCAACCAACCAAGACAAAACAAATGAACATAGATTCCGCAATGCAAGCCTATGGTCCAGCTAATTCCTCTTCCTAGCTCTTCACACGTTTTGCTCACCTGAAAATGATGCTTAAAACGTCAATAAAATTGTTGGTGAGAGTTACAGGTTTAAGACTCACTTATGACACCGCGATCAACAAAAACAACATTTACGAACATATATGCATGGCTATTCTATCACAACATAAATTCACATTTATCTGGGGTGGATCGTACCCCTCCATCCCACAATTATCTTCGCGCAAGACTAAATATCTCTGCGCAAGACTGAATATCTCCGCGCAAGACTGTGGAGTCTAAAGAATCGTTGTATCGTTTAAGCTCAGGTTGGTTAGACCTTTATCTAGGATAATATCAATGTTCATAAGTTATAAAAACAAAGCGGAATAAGAACAAAGATATTCAACAAGGTGTTCTTCATTAATAACCAAACATTCTACATAGCCTCAATTCTAGATGATCAATTCTAGAACGGTTACTCTAACTAGTAACATGAATCATAGATTCTTAAGGCTAAAACAAACAAACCCTAGGCGTCTACAATAAACCATACGCCTAGGCGCACACACACACCTTTAGTCGACTACATCTTTTCTCTGTGTACACAATTTTCTAAATGCTTGGACCTCCTTTTATAGCATAAGGGGTCCTAGGCTTACAAGGAAACTAATAAATAATAATAATGGAAAAAACAATTAGTAATACAATCATTCTTTGACCAATCTTTCAATTCTTATCTTTTGTATATTCTTTGACTACAACTTTAGTCCCTTCATGGTTGCATCTTGTTTCATTCGTGTTTTGTCTATCAACACAAACATATACCAACATCTCCCCTAGTTGATAATGACAAAACCCAATAAGCACGAACAAGCACGAACTTCCCCGAAGTTGATATAAGGAAAAAAATAAACTTACCCCTTAATCCATGCTATACCACCAAGAATCAACAAGTTGCAAATCATCACTGAATCATCTTCCCCTTTTTGTTATAATCAAGTAGGGGACTAAAATATGCAACTTTGATCTTCACAACTACGAACCAATATTACACTTCCAATCCAAGTATTCCAATGACCTAAATTTCCCACCATTACGCACCATAAGAAAAATGAACAATGAGCAGAGTAGAAACTTACACTAGCAGTAATTAACAAGGCTAGGTAGCAGTAGTAAAAACCTCATCTTAATTACCAATGTAAATGTTTAAACAATTTAACATTACGCTTTCCCGCTGAAACCACAAATGTTTAACCATTTCTTGAAGTCTCAATTCTGTAGGCTCTATGTAATGATTACTGATGAAGAAAACTAAGTATAACGAACTTGATGTAGAAGTAGAATAACCCAAACTTGTGTCTTATATCTTGCACTATAATATGATAAGAACTCATAATCTTCTTCTTCGTTTTATGAGTAGACATCGATCTCTTGATAAAATCCTCATCTTTAATGAGACACTGAGCACAACAACGTAACTCCTTTAAGTGATAGTAAATCCCGTTGATACTACAACGAACCCTCCTAGCAATCAGGTAAAAACTAGATTAATCAAGTCTTTATCAATAAAACCATGAAAGCACGAACAAGTTATCTCCCAAGGCTAAAAGATATGATAAGAACACGCATCCAAGAATCTCACTTCACCTTCAAATAAGTGATAAATAATAATCTTCGTAATCAATTAATTCAAACAATCCCAAAACGAGCCTTTTTAAACGTTTAAGAACATTTAAAAATCATAAACCTTTTGTGTGTGTAAATCCAAAAACCAAAAACTCTCTTCCTGTGTGTGTATTCTGATAACCAAAACTTACCATCTTGTCCGAGATCTTGTATCAACCGAGAAGAAAAACATATTCTTTGTACGATATCGGATGATACTAACAGTTGAAACATTTTTATCGGACGACATTAGCAGCATTAAGCAACTCGAACAGCACAAAGTATACAAACAGTACTAACTCACTACATTCGTGCAACATTAAAATCCATAGCAGTACTAATCTTGTACACGAACAGTATCTATATCCCATTGGCAGCACTTAACTAACTTTTCTTTCAAGCCCAATAGCTACATAAATCTTTCTTTAAG
>BQNB010012495.1:72500-79038 GCA_026074375.1 Tanacetum coccineum
AGTTTTCATAGCCCAATTAAAGGAGAAGAAGTCAGACGAAAAACGATTAGAAGATATACCAGTAGTTAGAGAATTTCTAGAAGTTTTTCTTGAAGACCTATCCGGCCTTCCTCTGGTTCGCCAAGTAGAATTCTAAATCGATTTAATTCCAGGAGCGACACCAGTAGCCCAAGCACCCTACAGATTAGCTCCTTCAAAAATGCAGAAACTATCAAATCAACTACAAGAGTTAGCAGACCGAGGTTTTATTCGACTAAGTACTTCGCCTTGGGGAGCTCCTGTCTTGTTTGTTAAAAAGAAAGATGGATCTTTCAGAATGTGTATAGATTACCGGGAGCTGAATAAGCTCATCATAAAGAATCGTTACCCATTACCTAGGATCGATGATTTATTTATGTTTACTTAAAGATTGACTTAAGATCAGGCTATCACCAACTGAGAGTCAGGGATGATGATATTCCTAAGACTGCTTTCAGAATGCTATACGGACACTACGAATTTCAAGTGACGCCATTTGGTTTAACTAACGCGCTTGCTGTGTTCATGGACCTCATGAACCGTGTGTGCAAACCATACTAGGATAAATTTGTGATAGTGTTCATTGATGATATTCTTATCTACGCCCGTAACAAAGAAGAACACGCAAATCACCTGAGAATAATCTTGGAATTACTCAAAAGGGAGAAATTGTATGCCAAGTTCTCCAAATGTGATTTTTGGATCAATATCGTGTAGTTTCTCGGGCACGTAATTGATAGTCAAGGAATTTACGTTGACCCAGCCAAGATTGAAGCAGTTAAAAATTGGGTATCTCCCACCACACCCACAGAGGTACGCCAATTCTTAGGACTCACCGGCTACTATCGGAGATTCATCGAAGGTTTTTTGAAGATTGCAAAGTCTTTGACTAAATTAACCCAGAAACAACTTCTAAAACAGAAGCTTTGTGAAGCTCCAATCTTAGCATTACTAGAAAGAAACAACGATTTTGTCATTTACTGTGATGCATCACTCCAAGGTCTGGGAGTGGTGTTAATGCAAAGAGAAAAAGTTATTGCATATGCATCCCGACAACTTAAGCCTCATGAAGAAAACTATACCACACACGACCTCGAATTATGAGCAGTAATGTTCGCTTTTAAAATTTGGAGACACTATCAGTATGGTACAAAGTATACTGTGTTCACGGATCATAAAAGCCTTCAACATATCCTTGATCAGAAAGAGTTAAACATGAGGCAACGCCATTGGTTAGAATTGCTCGCAGATTACGATTATGAGATTTGTTACCATCCTGGAAAGGTAAATGTTGTAGCAGATGCCTTGAGCCAGAAGGAACAAATCAAACCACTCAGAGTTAGAGCATTAGTCATGACCCTTCACCCAAATTTACCATCATAAATCCTCGAAGCCCAAACCGAGGCAATTAAGGAAGAGAACATCAAAGCTAAAAACCTATGAGGAATGGACAAAGCATTTGAAGTACGTCCTGATGGAACCCGTTGTATCAAGAATCGAAGCTGGTTACCACTCTTTGGTGATTTGAGGGACTTGATCATGCATGAGTCCCATAAATCGAAGTATTCTATCCACCCAGGTTCTGACAAGATGTATCAGGATCTAAAGAAACTCTATTGGTGGCCTAACATGAAGGCGATCATTGCTGAATATGTCAGCAAGTGTTTGACATGCTCTAGAGTTAAAGCAGAATGTCAAAAGCCATCCGGCTTGCTGATACAACCAGAAATTCCTAAATGGAAATGCGAAAGAATAACGATGGACTTTGTTACAAAACTACCCAAAACATCAAGCGGACATGACGTAATTTGGGTCATTGTAGACCGCCTTACCAAATCAGCACATTTCATCCCCATCAAAGAGACAGATAGTATGGAAACCCTTACAAGATTGTATATAAAAGAGATAGTCTCACGGCATGGAGTGTTGATATCCATCATCTCAGATCGTGACAGTCGTTTCACATCCAGATTTTGGCAGTCAATGCAGAGTGCTTTGGGCACTCAATTAGACATGAGTACGGCATATCATCCCCAGACTGATGGACAAAGTGAAAGAACCATCCATAAGCCTACACGTTTGGTTTTCCTAAACCAAACGCACCCTTGATGGGTTATCGAGCTCATAAGCTCATTTCATAAGCTATAAGCTTGTTAAAACTATAAAACCAAACTTATTTTAGCTTATTATTATAAGTTATATGATGCAAATTGATTTCGAGATTAAAAACACGAAGTATATAAAATTTGGACTAAAAACGCAAATCGTGTATTGCATGAGGGGTATATATTGTAACTTTTGAAATTAATAAACTTTCAGGTCAAAAATGTAAATATTCTAAATTTGAACCACAAGGGCCTGTTTTGCCAACTTTCTAAGTTAAGGGTTAAATGTTTTAAAATTATATATAAAGGGTTAAATTTGTAAATTAACATATACCAAGGGTATATAATGTCATTTTTGAACTCTTAAGGGTATAAAATGTAATATTTTATTTAATTATAAAAATATATTTAAACGTTATAAGTCCAATTTATTAAAACCCGACCAATAATTGATTTCATTCATCGAACGAAACATTATAAATAAAATATGTTCAATATATAACAAATTTATCATCCACTTGCTTTTAAAAAAACTTAAAAAGATAAAATCTTATCATTTAAATTATAACGTACCACGTTACTAGGGAATTTCATGTGAGGGAATTTCGTTTGGGTAGACGTTTTGACGAGTTGCTAGATTTACGATTTAAAGTGTCCTAGCTCATCAAACGATTACTACATGACCTCTGGATATGATAGACCAGAAAGTGAAACAATATTTTTCATAAATTAATCAAATACAAGTTAATAATTACGTTAAAACTTAATGAAATAAAGTTTTTGGAAAATAAACAATCGGCACTAAGACATGACCTATTACCCCAGGTTTGCATGACGAAGCCAGTTATTTCATTTGAGTCACTTTTGACATCAATCAGATTTCCTTATTAAGGTGAGTTCATAGTCCCACCTTTATATATTTTCCAAATCTCGTAGGAGATACATGCTATAAACTATGAATACAAGTATTTTCCAACTGTATGATATCCTGATATATTATTGCCTAAGTCCCTTCATGCCATAAGTCCCCTACATCATAGACCATTAATCACTTGTGTGTGAACGTGAATATTGTGATTAGGCCTATTGGGATTGATGAATCCCGTTTGTAATAGCCGGATAGGTAACCAAACGCACTACATTTGTAACTCTAGGTATATGGCAATTACCTACATGGGGGCCATTATTATCCTATATGTCATTGTTGATATATACTGTCAGTTTTGAGTACCATGAGCTTAGATGCAATAATACTGTTTTTCAGGATAATTGTATTTGTTGCAATTATTACCAATTACATAAACTTGTATTCAACCATTATATTTCAAACCTGTGAATTTCACTCAACCTTTGTGTTAATCCTTTTAGCATGTTTATCTCAGATAATTAAGCATATCTAAGGCACGGAGTGGCATTGGACTCGAGGACGTCCAAACTTGTTATCATTCAACCTTTATATTTTAAATGTATTTTGGGACCTCCTTTTGTAAAACTCTGATATGTTATTGAATGATAACTAAATTTTCTAAAACATCTCTTTTGAGTCGTTTTCTATGATTAAGACTGTTGATTCATGAAGTAATACCCCTAATTTTGCTTCCGCTGCTATGTGAATTATCGGGGTGTTACACACTACTAACATCAAATCTTCAATCCTTGCTCATAATTTGCACATGTGAATATATATTCTTACAAAACTTAAATAATCGTATGTTAAACATCAATATCTCTTATTTTTGCAGCATGTGAAAATATACGTCTTGTAGCTTTTTAAGATGTGTGAACAACTTCGTCACATGTGAAAATATATGTCTCGTAGCTTTTTATAATCTAGAGAACTAGATTCTGTAATGTGATCTTTATAGTTTTGAGGTAATTGTGTTTAGTTACATTTAATGATTATGATCATTTCCAAGCATATTATACCCTTTTTTATCATTTCCAACTGTATATCTATCACCACACCTTCAACCCTTCATCACATCTGTTTGATGTATGATAAATAATCCATTGCTTTCTTAATTTTCTGTATTTCATTAATATTGTATTTTTGTCTTAATTGGAGTAAAACAAACTTATTAATTTTGGCTAAGCATGCAGTTTTATTTCCTTGATCATATTAAAATGGGGAAATAATACAATAGCAAAACTGAGTCTAGTTTTTCTTATTACTAAGTACTGCAACCGTACATCATTATTACTTACTCTGTATGTCCATGTCACATGTTTCCATCATGCAAATTGCTTCTGAGAAGATGGTCTTCATCATTGACTTGATAAAGTTGTCCCATGATGCTCCTACTGTTATAGACAGCTGCCTAATCCGCATCTTTCATTCACCTCGAATTTTGAAACATGGTAAGAGACCAATTAGTTGTAATGAGTTAATGATAATCATTACTAGACGAAGATCTCTATGAGCTGTTCTCCAGGGTACATGCCACCTTCAGAGTCAGTCATGCTAGACTCTTCAATTGGACATCTTCTTCAGAAGGGATCGGTGCTTGTTGATATCCCTTTGGTAGATATTAAGTTTTATAGAGATGATATAAAGAGTTACAAAGAGGAGCTTAAAGCAATTGGTGTTGAGTTTGAGAACAAAGACGCTTGTGAATTTATTGGTGAGCGTCTCATGTCTATTGCAGCTTCTTCAAAGCTTACCAGAGACCGTGTTCTTTCAATACTGAAATTCATTCAGTTTCTGGGATAGAATTATCTCCCTACTAAGGAATTCATCAACAAAAATTGGCTTAGAACATCTCAAGGTGCATGAGTCCTATAAACTCTATTTTGTACAGTCAAGATTGGAACGCTACTTCACAAATAAGTGATATTACATTCGTTGATCAAGAGTATTATAAGAGTGAAAAACTCTTTCAAGAAAAAACTTGAATTGCTTAGCGTGGTTTTCAAATTTGATCCGAGTTGTTACAATTGATCCGAGTTGTTACAAACTTGTCTCAAGTAGGGCTTAAAGATTGTCAAATAGTAATATGTTTATAGCAAGTAAAATAAAACTCAGTAAATTGTTTATGGTGGGGACATCATGGTCACAGTTAGATGAGGTCATGTTGTTTTTATATCAACATACATTATGAAGTAAAGAAATCTTCTGGTATTTCAGTTCTGTTTATATCCGCATACCATCAATGATTACTTGTATTGACATAAAGAAGACATACCAGAACACAAATTTAGCATTTTCCCTTCTGTAACTGAGTTCACATCTACATCTTTATCTAAACCTAAACCTGAATTACAAGACCTTCCAACAATATCCACAAAAGTTGTATGTTTGGATGATTTAACTATTCCATCCTTGTGATCAATGGAAGCTACTGCAGCATAGGCCACATCCTGAACAATGACAAAGAAACAAATTGTTACAATTTAGTCCAATAAATTAGGTATCTGACATCTGGATATGATACAAGAAACTTGGTTACACTAATAGAATTAGTTTGTTCCAATATAAATGAACAATCTATTTTTTCCCGTCTGAACGAATTAACAGAAAGTATCTTACCTTCAAGCCACTGTTAAGAACAGGTTCCTCAAACAAAGAAGCATTGCGGCTATTTGAGTGATCATCTACCAGAGATGGTAACATACTTCCCGAGTGTTTATACAAATATTGGGCTGCACCAACAATTTCCTGAACTCTATTTCTAAAATACGAGAATTTCATTAAGATGTTTAACTAAATGCCAATCATAGTCATTATTATACTATAATAAGAGATAAGTGTAAATCAAACTTTTGCATGTAATACCTAGTAAGAACTGCAGCTATTTCATCTTTGCCAAAACTATCTTCTTCAGCGCCAATACTATGCAAATCTAAACAAACCACATTGTTGCAGGGCTGATCAAAAAAAAGAGAAAGGTTAGCTCTCTCAAGGATTTACATAAAGTTTTGATTTTGAAACATCCACAATTGAGCAACACATGCATACCGTATTCCTTAACCATGCATGACAGTATTTTTCTGTTCCGAATGATGCTCTGCAAATGATGAAATTCAAATGATTATCAAATATAATGTATAGCCAAAACAAACAAAAAAGGGGCAAGACATACAACTATACAAGTGAGAGGGACAGAAGCCTGAATGAAGGCTTTGTACTTGCCTTAAATATCTACCATCTAGCACATAGCCATGCACATATTGAATACACCGAACTGACTCTTCCTCTTTGGAGTATGTGATATCTGGTAGTATAAATAGGAGAAATTATAATCAGAAATTAAATGATATATGAAATTATATAAAAGATCACGCCTAATAGAGAGGACAAATCTCATATGGACTCAATTTATCCAGATGCTACTTAACATATTAAATCGTACTAAAGATATCATTAACTAAAGTATAACAACTCTTTTTCGAAAGCATTATGGACAAAAAAGTTTTTT
>BQNB010012496.1:0-79038 GCA_026074375.1 Tanacetum coccineum
GTTATTTTTCAAACGACACCTAGAGGTCATTCTCTTGTATCTAGTGTTGCGTATTATGAAGTAACTCCCCAAAGTGGTATTCGCTACGTTGTTGTATTTTTTGGGGGTGTCACTTGTAATTCTTAAGTTGACTTTTAGAAACCCTAAATTGGCACTTAAACATGTTTATACTTAACCAATATGTTAAAACACTTATACATTCCTTTTAACATAATATTATTATCCATATGACATGTAAATAAGTGTACAAAACATTAATCAAATGTAAAAATCCATTTCACATATTCAAAAGTACCCTAGATGGTGATTCAACTTAATATAACATATGAACACATAAAATCTTAGTTATGAAATGATTAAGCTTTATATATAACCTTGTGTGGATGAGTAGAGAAAATAAAACCAATCACACCCTTGTGATTCAAACTCTTGGCTTGAAAAATTAGAATGAAACCCTAATTTTTCCCAAGTAAACCCTTTCTTTCTTTTCTTGATTCCTTCCTTGCAAATGGTGAACCAAACCTTGGAACCACCTTAGAATACCTTAAGTATGATGTGAGTATGCTTGTATAATGATAGAAAATCAAGCAATGGATTACCCAAAATAACTATTTTGAGCCGTGGGGTATGGAGAGGACAAAGGAGAGATTTTTGTGATTTTTTGTTAAGTGTTTATGAAAGTAAGAGTGAGTGCATGCTATTTATAGTGAAAATATCTAATTAACCTAACCATGATCACTTTCTAACCCTTGCACAAGGTTAATTGGTCAAGTGGTTCATGGTGTAAGAGTTGGTTCCCTATGATCTTTCTTAACCTTGATATTTTGAGCAAGTTGATATTTCTTGGTCCTATCCTTGAAAATTCGGCCACATAGGCTCCCATGTGATGTTATATTGATTATTTTGGGTATTGGGTATAATCGTGGGTATTCGTTTAAGCGTAGTTAGGTTTTGGTGCTTTCGGGAATGCCGAAACGCGTTTTATCGCAAAACATAAGCATTTTACGTAGCCAATAAAAATAAGATGAACAAAGTTATTAAAAATCCTCATAATAATCATATAACACTTGCTTGATGTAAACATTTAATTGTTTAATGCCCGTTTACATTGAATGATCATTTTTAGTTTACGCGATTTAACTTAACGTTTACGGTTTAAGAGCAAACGCGTAAAACCTTAAAAATAAATTGTGAATTACATAATGTCATACAATGAACTAAAACATGAGGTGTTATAAATACGGAGTATCGGCCATATTTGGATCATTAGCACATCCATAGACTATATTCTCAGCAACAACATTATTTACTATGCCATCAGCATTAATAGTTAGACAAACAGTTTTAATATTGTTAGTGTTGTTGACATTTGTATCCTTCTCTTGATTTACTCTTGGCTCTATTGTACTTGTAACCTCACTATCTTCATTCCCTGGATCTTCATTGTCCTTCTTTTCCTCATCCCCTGATGGTTTGAATCCAGCATTAGGAGAATCCTTTGAAGTAGAAGAAAATGGTGGATCTTGAGTCTATAATGGTAGTAGTGTGTAATATTTGCCAGGTACTATCTCCATTCTAGCTTTACCTGCATCATTACATGCTTTTGTACCTACATAACCATTAGACTGATTCTCTACAACAACTGGCTTATAATTCATTGAATTTGTTAGACCATCTATATCCGAAAGCCAATTAGGTCCACTTCTTGCAATATTAGGTGTATCCTCACTAAACTTAACATGCAAGTTCTCTTATACTATCCTAGTTCTACTGTTGAATACTCTGAATGCTTTGCTATTGGTAGAGTATCCTACAAAGAACCCTTCATCAGCCTTTTCATCAAATTTACCTAGATGATCTATGGTATTAAGGATTGTAACAGGACACCCAAATGGTCTCATGAAGCTTAAGGCGGGTTTTCTAGCTAGAAAAAGTTCATAAAGGGTCTTGTTGTGAGGCTTGATAACTAACACCCTATTTTGGACATAACAAGCAGTATTAACTGCTTCAGCCCAAAAAGTTGTTGGCAATTTTGAATCAACTAGCATAGTCCTAGCAGCCTCTATTAGTGTCCTATTTTTCCTTTCTGCTACTACATTTTGTTGTATAGTCCTAGCAACACTAAATTCTCTCTTAATACCCTTCATTTCACAGAATTGATTCATGACCCTATTCTTGAATTCAGTCCCACTGTCACATCTAATTACTTTCACCTTAAGGTCTATAAGATTTTCTATGCCTGTGATGAATGTTTTAAGGATTTCACTTGTTTCATCCTTAGTGGCTAAAAAGAAAACCCAACTAAACCTACTAAAATCATTTGTGACAACTAGGCAATACATTTTTTTCATTAAACTCTTTACAAATGTTGGGCCAAACAAATCCATGTACAACATTTGTAATGGTTGGCTGATTGAACTGACTGTTTTGGTCTTACAAGAAGCTCTGTGTTGCTTTCCCTTCTAATAAGAAACACAGGTTTGATTAATTTCAAAAAGTTTTGAAGGTAAACCTCTTTCAAGGTTTCCCTTTACCAGTTTATTCATTGTTTTGAAATTTACATGTCCAAGCCTCCTATGCCAAAGATTAGATTCATCTGGTGTGGCTTTTGCAAAGAGGCAAGTGAGACCTCCTTGAGGAACAACATTCTTTAAATCAATACTATACATGTTATCCTTTCTAGGAACTTTAAGCAAAACATGATTTTCATCAGTTAACTTAATGTCTGGAGACAGAACAACACATGCAGTATCAGTAAAAAGAACACTATTCTTATTGTCACACATTTGTGACACTAAATAGGTTAAACTTTAGTTTCTTTACAAAATACACATCTTCAAAGTCCAATTTATCAGTTCTTATTTTTCCTTTCTCAGTAATTTTCCCTCCTTTGGAATTTCCTCCAAAGGCAACAAATCCTCCATCAATTTCTTCATAATCTGTAAGATAGGATCTGTTTCCTGTCATGTGCCTAGAGCATCCACTGTCAATCACTTCTTTGTCCTTCAAATCTTGCTGTGGATTGCCCTGCACATAATGGTAGGAAAATTAGTTTCTTTTGGAGACCCAAGCCATTACTGACTTGGATCTGCCTTGTGCATCAATATAGTCAAATCTTTTAAAGGACATTGATGCACCATTGTTTCTGGAGACATGGTCTAAAACTTTATGCTTTGGTCTCCAAACCCAACATGCTGAGGCCTTAACAGCATTTCCCTTGTTTCCCTTGACAGCACTAATAACTGCTTTTGGCCTAGCAGTATTAACTACTGCATTTGGCCTAGCAACATTAACATTTTTATCATTAACAATATTAACCCTCTTATTAAAATTACTGTTAGTAGCTGCTGTTATTTTGTTAAAAGGCCTTCTAGCAGTTAAATATGCATTATTAATAACATCTTTCATGGGTCATGCATTATTCACTGTTGTTCTTGGTTGAACAGTATTAAATGGTCTAGCAACATTAAGTGAAATTGGGCCAGACCTTGTTAAGACTGTTCTTGGAACCATGTTTCTTTTTGGATTGGGGTGAGTTAATTTAGAGAAATTCTGTTTGTTCACCCTTTGAACATTGGTCCAAACTGGTTTTTTCAAACCTTTGATTATTATACCAGTTATTGCAATCTTTCCTCAAATGTTCAAAACTACTACACACATGACAAGCTTTGTTGAACATCTTAAAATCATTCCCTAATTTTTGAGACATCTGCTGGTTCCAATTTCTCTTGTTTCCTCTAGGACTAGGTGTGTTTTGCCTATTTTTATCAACTGATGTGTTCCTAGGAGATTTTACTTGCTTAGTAGACTTAACAAAGTTTATCTTAGCAAAACTAGGTTTATTAAACATCTCAACAGTTTTAATCTTAGGCACATCTTCTTCCTCACTTTCAGACACCCAATCCTCAATAATTAGGGCTCCATCTTCTTTCCAAGCATTCTTATGTTCATTAGTCACAACAGTAGGCTTTTCAACTACAGACTCACTAGCAGACTCATTCACATCAACAAAATCATCTAGACTAGGATAAACTAAATCAGATTTTGGTGGCATAAAATTCCCAGTATAGGGAGGTGGGACAACATTATACCCTAATCCTGTTTTACACTTATCCATTATCTGTCTGTCTAGAAGTTTACTTAGGTTTTTTGATGAATTTTCAAATTTTTGTACTGTAAGTTGAACCTCATCTTTTTCTTTTATACCCAACTCTAACTTCCTTTTAAGCTCTGCAATATCTAAATCTCTTAAATAGATTTTACGTTTTATGAGTTTTATATCTTCCTCATACACAGACTCATTTTTCTTAAAGACTAACAGTCTAGCTTCTACAGATTCTAAACCTGTTTTATAAGAGACAACACTTATCCTAGTTGTTCTTAAGTCTTTAACTAACTGTTCATTTTGTTCTATTAGTTTTTTGACACATTCTAAACAAGATGAACAACAATTTGAGTCATTAGATACCTCAGAGTTTGTAGAAGAAGTTGAACTTGTTGAAGAATAAGCCATGAGAGCAAAATTGGTGGACCTTCTTCTGATTGGTCACTCCAATCAAAGCAAAAGCCATCACACTGAGACACTGAGGCATTTGAAGTAGTTTCTTCAACTGGCACAGTCCTTCTTGTAGGCTCTTTATTTCTACTGTCTTGATTCCTGGGTGCCATGCACTCCCCTGCAAAGTACCTTCTCTTATGGCAGTTAAAACACTCCACCTTGGACTTATCAAACCCAATTCTTTCTTTGTTGGCCATATCCAGCTTCCTTCCAGTATTCTTCAGGAATCTTCTTGCCCTCATAGTCAGCATAGCAATGTTCCACCTCAAATCCATCTCTTCTAGATCATCAGGATGGATTTGTTATAGATCTTCATTATCAAGCTGTGGAATACTTGGTTGGCTAGCAAAGAATGAATAAATCACAGCATCACTTAAATTTTCAACAGTTGTTAATGTTGGGAATTATGCTTTCCTGACTTACTACCGCTAGTTGTAATAGAAAGTATCGACAGTTATAGTTTGTATCGTTAGTATTAGTTTGTACCGGTAGTACAAAATAGTTAGTACCGTTTAAGAGATATGCATGAGCTATTATAGGAAATGATATGCATTATCTTCTACGCGTTTTGTAAGTCTGTTAGGGTTTATCCTTGGTGTATAAAAGGAACCCTACGACATTAGAGAATATGCACATCTCTCACCAAAAAGCAATCTCATAGTTAGTAATCTGTAATCATTTTAACAGATCAATACAAAAGTTTAGTTATTAATATTCATTGTTCTTCTTAGCATTATAAGTTAGTTTCCGCATAACTTATAGTGTTCATAGTCATTGTTTCTCCTGTAGTTAGTGTGGAACTATCCATATTGGCTACAACCCTTAACAGGCTAGAAAGATCTATATTGAATTGGGATCTACAAGTGGTATCAGAGCTTGTAGAGAAACTCTGAGTAAGAAGAACTAAAACCCACCAGTTATAAACCTCTACCTTACAAATATATTCAATGGCTGGATCAGATGATGATATTCCACCACCACCACCACAAACACAAACACCAACACAACAAGCCCCTCACATTGTCTCAACCATCAAACTCCCTATTATTAAGAAGGGAGAGTATGACATATGGGCCATGAAAATGGAACATTATTTGGCCCCATATAAGATATTCCTATCTGGGAAGTCATAAAAGAGGGCAATGCGTCATGTGAGTGGTCTCACAGATACAATGGTGTAATAAAGGTTCTGCCTCCCAAGACTGCAGAAGAAATTTTAGCTAGAGAAAGAGAAAGAAAAGCAAGGACCACCTTGCTTATGGCTTTACCAGAAGATCATCTTGCTAAATTTCACAAAATGACTGATGCAAAAGAGATGTGGGAAGCTATCAAAACTAGATTTTGTGGCAATGATGAATCAAAGAAGATGCAGAAGTATATTCTAAAGCAACAGTTTGAAGGCTTCTCTATATCAAACTCAGAAGGGCTACATAAAGGCTATGACATGTTTTAGAGTCTACTGAGTCAACTAGAGATTCATGATGCTGGTATCTCCACTAAAGATGCAAATCAGAAGTTCCTTAGGTCTCCACCTTTTGCCTGGTCTTAAGTTTCCTTAATCATGAGGACCAAGCCAGGAGTGGACAGTCTCAGTTTTAATGATATGTATAATAATCTAAGAGTCTTTGAGGTCTGTTGGGGGTAATGGCTCTACTGCATCATCTCTAGCACGCAGAATATGCTTTATTTATGAGATCTTTTATCGAAAATACTAATGAGTTAGTAAGGCCTTTGTGCTTCTAGCTCTTCTGGCCATAACCCCCAAAGGGAAGGCTCTTCTTCATACGCTGATGAACTCACGTACTTCTTTTTCGCTAATCAATCCAGTGGTCCAAAATTGGATTATGAGGATTTGGAACAGCTTGATGAGTTTGATTTAGAAGAAATGGATTTGAAATGACAAGTGGCCATAATTTCCATAAGACTGAAGAAGTTCTACAAAAAGACAGGTAGAAAGCTGCAATTTGATGCCAAGGAAAACGGTTGGTTTTGACAAAACCAAAGTCGAGTGCTATAATTGTCACAAGACAGGGCATTTTGCCAGAGAGTGCAGATCCAAGGGGAATCAAGATAGTAGGAGGAGAGATGCTTGGAACACTAGGAATAAAGCTAAAGATAAATGAGAGGAGATCTGGTAAAATGGAGGAACCTAAAGCTTTGGTAACTCTTGATGGAGATGGTGTTGATTGGACCAGTCACTCAGAAGATGAGCAAGAGAACTATGCTTTGATGGCTTACAGCAATTCAGGTTCAGACACTGAGGTAACTTCTTGTTCAAAAGAGTGTAAAGAATCTTATGCTAAACTTAAAAAAAATATATGTATGAACAGACGGGAACAAACTCTTAGTGTTGCCAGTCCATTATAGGAAAATTCAGGCTATTACTCAAGCTTTAAAGAAAGTAGTAGCACAATTTGTTGTCCTTCATCAACAAATCAACTTTGGTATGTGGAAAAGATTAGGTTTATGAAAATTGATTTAGATGAATAAAATGATGTGCTTAACAGTATCTAAGAAATTATTGGAGAAGCTAAAAAGAAAAAAAGAATCGAAAGCTAAAGTAGAAAAATGGCACAACTCTTCTAAAAGTCTTAATATTCTGCTCACTAGTCAGATGAGTGCTAGGGACAAAGCTGGGCTTGGGTATGGAAATCAAATGAATAAAGGTGTCTTAAGTTATGAAAATGAAGTTTTTGGAAGTTAATTTTATAGTGGGTTAGTGTTATGGAAGTAGTCATGTGAATGATAGATATGCAAGAGGGGAGGCATGCAGTTCCCCTCAAATAACAGGGATCTACATCCTCTTCTATACCTGATAAGAAAATAGCATGAATCACAATTTTACATATGGTCCAAAGCAATCTAAACCTAGTGAATCTAATGCTAGGAGCAGTGACTTTAATTCTTGTGAATCCAATTCTAGTGAAGAAACAAATGAATCTGTACCTAAACCAGTTGCTAATGAACCCAAAGCTGTTAGTGACCCTAAAGTTTGGTCTGATGCTCCTATCATTGAGGAGTATGAATCAGATAGTGATGATGAACATGTGTCTTACCTCAAAATGAACCAGGAACGCCTGTTTTGCTTTTGTTAATACTGTTAAGCATGTAAAAACTCCTAGGCAAACTGTTAAAGAACAAAACACATGTAGTCAGAGTCCTAAACCTAACAAAAATTATTGTAGTGTCAAAAAAACTAGGTTTGGGATATGGGTTTACTAAAAAGGCATGTTTTGTATGTGGCAGTTTTAGTCATCTTATTAGAGATTGTGACTTTCATGAGAAAAGAATGGCTAAACAAGTTGAATTGAACAAAAGAAGGGTAAGGGTACTGGTCAAGGGGAGAATAGGCCAGTATGGAACAATGTGAAAAGAGTAAATCACCAAAACCAATTTGTTCCTACAGCAGTACTAACTAGAACTGGCAGAATTCCAGTTAATACTGCTAGAGCTAGCACTACTAACAATGTTAATACTGCTAGACATAATTTTAACAGTCAGGCAGTACCAACTAATGCTGCTAGGAAAGTTAATACTGTTAAACCTATTGTTAATAATGTTAGATCAAAAACTGTTTTTCATAAAACTCATTCACCTATTAGAAGGCCATTTAAAAGAACAACAGCACCAAAAACAAATCTTGCAAATCAAAAGGTTAATATTGCTGGGGACAAAGTAGTTAGTGGTGTTGGGGGCATAGGGAAAACTAATGTTAAGCCTTCAGCAGATTATGTTTGGAGACTAAAGAGGAACTATGTGAATAAATTCTCCAAATGTAATGGTGGATCAAATTCAAGAAAATTTGTTAATTCTGAAGATCCACTAGGCAGACCCAAGCCAAAAATGGCTTGTGTCCTTAAGAGAATCTAATCTCTCTTATTTAATGTGCAGTATTATCCACAAAAAGCTTTAAAGAACAAAGGGATTGTTGATAGTGGATGTTCCAGGCATATGACTGGGAACAAGGCCCATCTTGCTAAATATCAAGACTATAATGGCAGGCCTGTTGCTTTTGGAGGTAGTAAAGGTTACATAACTGGTAAAGGTAAAATAAAAACAGGAAAGTTAGATTTTAAGGATGTGTGCTTTGTGAAAGAACTACAGCATTGAAATCTCTTTTCTGTGTCACAGATGTGTGACAAGAAGAACAAGGTTCTCTTCACATACACTGAATGTCTTGTGTTGTCTCCTGACTTTAAGTTGCCTGATGAAAATCAAGTATTACTTAGAGTCCCTAGACAAAACAATATGTACAGTTTCAACCTAGAGAATATTGTTCCTTCTGGAGGTTTAGCTTGTTTGATTGCAAAGGCCACAGTTGATGAATCTAACAAATGGCATAGGAGGTTGGGTCGTGTTAACTTTAAAAATTTAAACAAACTTGTGAAGAGAAGCCTTGTAAGAGGTTTACCTTCAAAGATTTTTCAAAATGACCACACCTGTGTTGCTTGTCAGAAAGGATAGAAACACAAGGCCTCCTGTAAGGCCAAATCAGTGAGCTCTATTAGTCAGTCCTTACAGCTTCTGCATATGGACTTATTTAGACCTACATCTATAAGGAGCATAAACCATAAGACTTATTGCCTTGTTATCACTGATGATTTTAGCAGGTTTAGTTGGGTGTTCTTCTTAAGAACTAAGGATGAAACTAGTGGAATCCTTAAGGACTTTATAAGACAAATTGAGAACCAATTAAATTAAAGAGTTAAAACTATTAGATGTGATAATGGTACAGAATTTAAGAACAGGGATTTTATTGAATTTTGTGGGTCAAAAGGGATCAAGAGGGAATACAATAATGCCAAAACTCCATAACAAAATAGAGTTGCCAAAAGAAAGAATAGGACCCTTATTGAGGCTGCTAGAATTATGCTAGCAGATTCATTTTTACTTAACACTTTTTGGGCTGAAGCAGTTAGTACTGCTTGTTATGTCCTTAATAGGGTATTAGTGACCAAGCCTCAAAATAAGACACCTTATGAACTTATAACTGATAAAATACCAATCATAAGCTATATTAGACCGTTTGGGTGCCATGTGACCATCTTGAACACCATTGACCACCTGGGCAAGTTTGATGGGAAATATGATGAAGGGTTTTTAGTAGGGTATCCTCTAAATAGCAAGGCTTTTAGGGTATACAATTTAGAAACCAAGAGAGTTTAAGAAAACCTGCATATAACCTTTTTCGAAAATAAACTAAATGTTGCAGGGAAAGGACCAAATTAGCTGTTTGATCTTGATTATTTAACTGATTCAATGAATTATCAGCCTGTGAGATCAGAGAATCAAGCTAACAAACATGCAGGTCCAAAAGAAGCTAATCATAGTACAAGTACACAAGATAATATTGATGCAGGAAATTTTGAAATGGAAGCTGAATCTGCTCAAGACTACTTTGTACTGCCAATATGGTCTTCTTATACTTCAACAGTCAAGAGCTCAGAAGCAAAGAATGAAGGTGAAAATCCTAATAAGAATACTGATTTAAAGACAAATGAGAAGCCATTAGATCAGGAGGATCAATCCTTTTTGGATAAGCTTGAAAGGCTTAAAGACAAGAAAAGGAGGCTAATGATGCAGCTGAAGCTCTTAGAAAGGAGTTTGTCCAAGATACTGAGGATTTGCTTCTTCAAGCAGGAGCTGCTAGAGCTAGCAGTACTAACACAGTTAATACTGCTAGTACACCAGTTAGTACTGCCAGTCCTTCTGATGGACTATCCTACACTGATCTAACTAATACTGACCAAGATGATTCTCAAATACCTGCTCTTGAGGATATTTATGACAATCCTAATAATGGTATTTTTACCAATGCATCTTATGATGATGAGGTTGTAGTGGCTGACTTCACAAATTTAGAAACTATTGTGAATGTTAGTCCTATTCCCACATCAAGGATTCACTCTATTCATCCTTCAACTTAAATTCTTGGAGATCCAAAATCAGTAGTTCAAAAAAGGAGCAAAGTGAACAAAAGTTCTGGAGCCTATGCTTTTGTAAGTTATATTCAAAAGCAGAGAAGAAATAATCATAAGGACTTCTAGCATTGTTTATTTGCTTGTTTCTTGTCTCAAATTGAACCCAAGAAGATATCTGAAACACTTGAAGATGAAAGTTGGGTTGATGCTATGCAGGAAGAATTGCTGCAATTCAAGATTCAAAAAGTTTGGATTCTTGTAGATTTGCCTTATGAGAAAAAGGTAATTGGGACAAAATGGGTTTACAGAAATAAGAAGGATGAAAGAGGTGTTGTGGTTAGACATAAGGCAAGGTTGGTTGCCTATGGACATAGGCAAGAGGAAGGGATAGACTATGATGAGGTTTTTGCTCCTGTGGCTAGGATTGAATCCATTAGGATCTTTTTGGCCTTTGCTTCTTATATGGGATTCATAGTCTATCAGGTGGATGTGAAGAGTGCCTTCCTGTATGGCAAAATTGATGAGGAGGTATATGTGTCGCAACCTCCAGGTTTTATAGATCCTAAGTGTCCTAAGAAGGTCTACAAAGTTGTGAAAGCTCTCTATGATTTACACCAAGCTCCCAGAGCCTGGTATGATACTTTATCTACTTTCTTGTTGAAGAGTGGATACAGAAGAGGAACTATTGATAAGACTCTTTTTATCAAGAAGGACAAAAATGATATCATGTTAGTACAAGTTTATGTAGATGACATTATTTTTGGTTCTACAAAGAGATCTTGGTGTGATGAATTTGAGGCATTGATGAAGTGTAGATTTCAGATGAGTTCTATAGGAGAGCTCACCTTTTTTCTTGGATTACAAGTCAAACAGAAATAAGATGGTATTTTTATAAGTCAGGATAAGTATGTTGCAGAAATCCTGAAGAAGTTTGATTTTGCCAGTGTAAAGACTGCTAGTACACCAATTGAGACCCAGAAGCCTTTGGTCAAGGATGAGGAAGCTACTGATGTGGATGTACACCTTTATAGATCCATGATTGGCTCTTTAATGTACTTGACTGCTTCTAGGCCTGATATTATGTTTGTAGTATGTGCTTGTTCTAGGTTTCAGGTAACTCCAAAGACCTCCCATCTCAATGTTATGAAGAGAATCTTTAGGTACCTCAATGGCAAACCCAAACTAGGTCTTTGGTATCCTAGAGTGTCATCATTTGACCTAGAAGCCTACTCAGATAGTGACTATACTGGAGCAAATCTTGACAGGAAATCTACAACAGGAGGTTGTTAATTTCTTGGCAGGAGACTTATTTCATGGCAATGCAAGAAGCAGACAATTGTGGCTACTTCTACTACAGAGGCAGAATATGTTGTTGATGCCAACTGCTGTAGGCAAGTTTTATGGATTCAAAATCAAATGTTAGACTATGGGTTCAATTTTATGAACACAAAGATCTATATTGATAATGAGAGTACTATATGCGTTGTAAAGAATCCAGTATTTCACTCCAAAATAAAGCATAATGAAATTAGGCACCACTTCATTAGGGATGCTTATGAGAAGAAACTTATCCAGGTGCTAAAGATTCACACTGATGACAATGTAGCTGATCTTTTAACCAAAGCTTTTGATGTTAGCAGGTTCAATTTCTTGATTGTTAACATTAGAATGATCAATCAATAGGATGCATTAGTTAAGGGGAGGCAATATGATTTGTTGTACAGTTTGTATAAAATGTTCTGTGAGCAGAAGAATATTGACAATGGTGATATTTTTCATAGAGTTATTCGGGTTCTAGAAAGTAACCGGAGAGAGCTATAAATGGTACTAAATAACTCTTGTTGCCAGACTTGTTCAATTTTTGGTTGACAAAAGTTAGTACCGATAGGCTTATAGTTAGTACTGACAGGCAAAGTTTGTACCACTATAAAGCCGTTAGAGAAAATATCGGTAGGGGTCTAAAGTGTAATTTTTGGCGGTTTCTTCGACATTGGGATTGCTCCTTCTATAAATACCCATCTCAATTACACAATTTATTCACCTAAACTCTCTTAATCGACTTCAATTAACAAACCCTAATTTTTCATCACCCTCGATCAACAAAATTAATTCAACAATGGCTGATTTGGATTTATGCTCAAAGCATAATATGGTTGCCTACTTGGAAAAGCATGATGGGAACACTGAGTTTAATCAAATTATGGACTTCCTCGCACACAGTTTAATCCACTTTGCACTCACTGTAAGTCTCATAGTCTCAACTTCGTTTGTTGAACAGTTCTGGACATCTGCTAAGTCCAGAACAGTCAACAACATTAGTTATATAGATGCCATTGTTGCTGGCAAGCCTGTGACTATCTCAGAGGCATCAATAAGAAGTGATCTTCGTTTTGATGATGCTGATGGGATAGATACTTTGAATAATCAGGTTATATTTGACACTATTCAGTTAATGGGGTATGATGGGGACCTAAATACTTTAACTTTTAGCAAAGCCCTCTTTTCACCTCAATGGAAATTTCTTTTTCATACCATGAATCACTGCATCAATTCTAAAAGCACTTCTTGGGATCAAATTCCCACTAATATTGCCACAGCAGTTATTTGTTTGGCAACTAATCAAAAATATAATTTTTCAAAATTAATTTTTGATGGTATGATGAGACACTTGGATGCATCTAAGAAGTTTGTCATGTATCCAAGATTTTTACAAATCTTTTTGAGAAACCAGTTAAGGGATGTGCCTGTCCCTATGGATCACTTTCCAGTCCCAGCATTAACTAAAAAGGTTTTGACATTTATGGTTAAAAAGGGTAAAAGCTTTTCAGGGAATGTCACACCTTTATTTAACTATATGTTGGTTCAATCAACAGAAGATGAGGGTGAAGTTTCAGAATGACCATCTGAATCCCAACCAATACCCTCTCCTACTCACCCAAGTGAAGACCAACCTGAGTCATAGCCTGACCCATCTCCCAGACCTTCTTCTTCTATCCCTATTCCTGATTCCAATCCAGAGGGTTCTGGTAGGAATCATGGAGGTCAGTCATCTAGTGATATATCCCTATTAGGGAATGAGGATGGCCTGACACTCCAAAGTGTATATGATCTTTATGTTTTTTTGTATAAATAGGTCACCGCTCAAGCTGCAGAAATTAAAGATTTGAAGGCTCAGATCAAGCAGCTTAAGAAGAAGGCCAGACCTGTTATCAACCACCACAAAGCTTGGTTTAGGGATACTAGGTTGAAGAAACAGCAAAAGAAGAAGGATATAGAGAAATCAAATAAGAGAAGGAGTGTAACACCCCCAAATTGGGTCGCAGCGGAATATGGGTCCGGGGCGTGTTACTTCTCAGATCAATAACACAAGATATATATAGAACGACCAAAAAGTCATTTGAAAACGATACATTGGATTTAACAAAGTAATTGTTACATAAGCCCGAAGCTTAACTTGTTCACTTGATCAAAATACAAAGATTTTCCGCCCATAACAGATAACAAAATGAAATGCGACAAAATCTTTAATGCATGACATCCAAATCAAAACCACCAATGTATCCATTGCACCTCGTGCCTATTGATCCCCTGAAAAACATTGCTTTAAAACGTCAACAATAATGTTGGTGAATTCATAGGTTTGATAAATCATATATTGTAGGACCACAAGATCTCCCAAGTGTATGATAATGCAACAGATGCAGACATCATATAAATGTAATTACGTTGCTCTAAGCTCATGACACTGAAGCTTGACGTGTATGGATGCCAAATTAATGGCCTACATTGCCCGTGGTGATGTTCTAACCCGCAACATCCTATATTCGACATGGTATACGTTCGTTTCCCTAGTGATAGCTAATCACCCGAACGGGGTTGTCAAACCCAATAGATCTATTTATAACATTCGCGCTCGTAATTAACAGTTCATGATAATGGGCTCAGATTGGGTTATCGCTACTTAGGCAACATGTAATCATAATGTGAAACTTAACCACTTGTGTCCAGTTGTAAAACATTGCATGTTTTTCACCCCAAAAACTTTGTAAAACAAAAGCATGTAAAACGTGGGGCTATGAACTCACCTTGAGTGAGTAATGCCAAGTATATCACAAATAACGCGCCACGCGAATTGATCAAATGCAACCTAATTAAATTAAGGTCGTATAAGTACCGAGTACTTTAATCAATAACATTGAATATAATCCTATAGTTGTTACATCGTACTATCGTTCGGGCTATCATAATTAAAGAGGTCATGACATGACGTACGAGGTGGCCAAAAAGGTTCAAGAGGAATGGGAAGCAAAAGAGGAAAAGAAAAGGTTGGCTGAGGAAGAAGCTACTAAGGATGCATTCACCAATGAATATGATTTTATTCAGGCAAGACTCAATGCAGATAAGATTCTTGCTGAGAAGCTTCAAGATGAAGAGAGAGAAAAGTTTACCATCGAAGAGAGAGCTAAGTTGCTTCATGATACCATTGTTGCACAAAGGAGATTTCTTGCTCAACAAAGATTCGAGGTTATTAGAAATAAACTTCCTTCAAGAACTCAGCTGAGAAACCAAATGATGACATACTTGAAGCATGTTGGAGGAAAGAAGCATTCTGATTTGAAGATAAATTTTTTTGAAGAAATACAAGTTTTGTAAGAAAAGGTAAAAAGGTCTGATCAAAACTTCATTGCTATTGGTTCTGTTGAGGATGAGAGGCTAATAAAAGATTTGAACAAGAAAGCTACTGGTATAAAGAATGCTAACAGTATTAAGGAGGAAAATAAAGAAGAAGAATGTACCAAAAAGAGAAAACTTGGCACAAGGAAAAAGATAAAGTAAAGGAAAAGAAGATTCAGACAAGATACTTCTGAGGATGATAAAACTAATAGTGAGAAAGAGAATGATGAGCTAAGATTATGCTTAACAATAGCTCCAGATGAGGACAAAGAGGTGGATTATGAAATACTTGACAAGAAGTATCCTATCATAGAATGGAAATCTGAGTATCTTGGAATTAAACCACAGTATGATGAAACTAAAGACTTAGAGGAGATTAATCTAAATGTGGTGATTAGAAGCAATAGACAAAGGAGATACTTTAGTACTCTGATGAGAGTGCTTTCCATATTTGATAGAGAGGATTTGAGTGCTGTATATCAACTTGTGATGGACAGATACCAAGATGAGATACCTAAAGATTTTGACAGAGTACTTTAGGGAGACTTAATGATAATGTTCAATCCAAGTGATAAAGATGAGTTTTGGAACTCACAGCAGGATTGGAATGTAGTAAGTTGGAAGCTACATGGTTCTTCAGGGGTACATACTTTAATGATTGAGGCATGATTAGTCATTCATATGCTTGTTGAGAAAAAGTATCCTTTGAGAAAGAAAGTGTTGTTGCAAATGCTAGAATTGAAGTTGGAATCTGAAGAAGACAGTACTATGGCATTAGAGTTGATTAGATTTGTCAAGAAGTTAATTGCAGAGTTGGAACCTAAAAACTCTGATGGAGATGAGGAGGATCTTTGAGTGTTGGTTTCAAAACCACACAACAAATGGTCATCAGTTCACCATGTTTAACAGACATAAGAACTGACTAGTCCATAAGCAAACGGCTTATGGTAAAGACTTCTCAAATCCGTTTATGGTTGATAATTTACCAAAAATTATATGGTTCTCAACTCACCTTGCTTCACAGTAAAGAGTTGGCTAGTCCAGGATCAAACAGTTCCTGGTAAAGACAAATCAAATCTGTTGATAGCTGATAGTTTGCTAAAAACTATATGGTTATCAATGCACCATGTTATGGCAATGAAGCATTGACTAGTCCAAAAGCAAACGGTTTTTGGTAAAGACAAATCAAATCCGTTGATAGTTGATAGTTTACTCAAAACTATAAGGTTCTCAATTCACCTTGTTGTTTACAATGAAGAATTGGCTATCCCAGAGCAAACGAATACTGGTAAAGGAACATCAAATCCGTTAATGGCTGGTAGTTTTCCAAAAACTACAAAGCCAACTTAGTTGGATTAGTAGCTGTGTTGCAGACAAGACATATACCTGAGAAGACAAGGATTGTAAGCTGCTAAGTGATCAAGATAACGGAATGATACAGAAAGGATCAAAGGTACTTAAGTTTATCTCAGATTGAGTCCAAGATTTGACAGAGTGTTTGGATACATCCTTCATGAAATTCAAGATATCTACATCAGAGAAACATGAAGTTAAACAAGTTCAACAAACATGTTTAGGGGAGGATTGTTAGGAATTATGCTTTCATGACTTAGTACCGCTAGTTGTAATAGAAAGTACCGACAGTTATAGTTTGTACCGTTAGTATTAGTTTGTACTGTCAGTACAAAATAGTTAGTACCGTTTAAGAGATATGCATGAGATATTATAGGAAAAGATATGAATTATCTTTTACGCGTTTTGTAAGTCTGTTAGGGTTTTGTGTAAAAGGAACCCTATGGCATTAGAGAAGACGCATCTGTCACCAAAAAGCAATCTCATAGTTAATAATCTGTAATCATTTTAGCAGATCAATACAAAAGTTTAGTTATTAATATTCATTGTTCTTCTTAGCATTATAAGTTAGTTTCCACATAACTTATAGTGTTCATAGTCATTGTTTCTCCTGTAGTTTGTG
This sequence comes from Tanacetum coccineum, assembly GCA_026074375.1. Classification (NCBI taxonomy): domain Eukaryota; kingdom Viridiplantae; phylum Streptophyta; class Magnoliopsida; order Asterales; family Asteraceae; genus Tanacetum; species Tanacetum coccineum. The sequence continues at coordinate 17,129 of BQNB010012496.1, forward strand.
TGGAACTATCCATATTGGCTACAACCCTTAACACGCTAGAAAGATCTATATTGAATTGGGATCTACAACGTTTATTTCTATTTTATGATCTTACTATGTTTTGTTAATAACAACTAATAAAACCGCATCGAAGTAAAATACCCAAATCACACATGTTATATCAACTATTACCTTTCCATTTTTGGAAATGCTTAGAATTACAAGTAAATAATATAAATACTACTTACATCATTCATGACATCATCAAATACAACATATCTTAGGGTAATCTTACTAGCTTACATATGATCTCTCAAGATTTTGCATATCAAAATCCGGATTTGGTTACTGTTGGCCGTGTTTCCCAAAAAGATTCTAGCCTAAAACTTATGATCCAGAGGTCGAGGAGGATAAAAGAAATAAAGAGCCATATTATTAAGAGAGAAAAGTAGAGAGGGAAAGATGTGTGTGTTTTCTAGAGAGAGAAACACACACACTTTATGTTACAATGATTATCCTCACCCCTCCATGGAAGTATGGAGGGGGTTATATAGGCGTATGACACCATAACTATCCTAACATGACATTATTAGTCCCTATATGTTACGCCTTACAATATCTAATGTAATTCCGTATAAGTCGACATATTTTAAGGCTAACAATCTTCCCTCAATATGTGGACATACAGAATTACTTACAATGTTCCTTTTAAGTACACTTACAAATAAAATAAAGTATTTGAAAGTGCTTCAAGTGCTGAACATGACTTTTGTGTCTTCTTGTCTTGATACATATACTCCAGCTTGGATCTTCCATGACTTTACTTGATTTGGAACCATTGTAGTATGCATGACTTGGATTAACTTCCCCCCAATCCATGCAGCATGTCTTGAAAAGCTTTCTTCATAGATTCCTTTTGGCGAAGTTTCTGAATCAGCTTCCCCTCAAACCAACATCTGTATCTTGAGCATATTATAAAACATTGATGTAGCTCAAACGATCTTCTAACATTAACATTTAAAGTTCACAGCGGAATTTTGTAAAAGAATTATCCAATCCCTGAAGTACACACTTTATCACTATTACCGAAGTCAAAACCGTAGCACCAAAATCAATTAAGATCCAGAAACACACTTTTCTTCCTTCAAGATAGTGCTGATGTGAATTGCTACACCAAAGTCACCTAAGTCCCGAGTGTGAGCAATTTATCCCTTTAAGGAATCATCCTTCACATATGTACATCTTACATCAACTAATACTGCTTCTATACTATATCATGACATTTGGTCTTGGAGAATATATGTTTAGGGGAATATGCAAGAGATCAGCAACAATTCTTCTCACGCATGCAGAATACTTCACAAACCATACTAAGTAAAGTAGTATAAACTACTTCCCCCTGGAAGTTGACCTGATAAAATCAAAGTATCAAAGTACACGTATTCCCCTATGATGGTTTCAAACTCTCGAAAGCATTATTGACGTGTACGCACATATACTCGAGAAGTTCTTGTCTTAAGCAAACATCTTGAAAAGTTTTGAATGACATTGAAGAACTTTGAAAGATTTTACTTAGACTGTGAAGTATCATTGATGTTTTGTAGCTTCAAATATCTCGTAAGAAGTGCTGATTATAACTCAACCTTTAAACTCTTTGGCTATTACCAACCTCGTATTCTGTCGGCTATTGCTGTGACCACTTGGTGAAGTAACTCGATATACCAAACTTGAAAATGAAGTAAGATTCCCCAAATTTGTTGCTTAAGCTTGCACTGTTGTTGATTGAAGAACAGTGTAGAAGAAAGCCTCTAAGTACCCTATACTCCAATCACAAAGTATATGAAAAGTACAACACCTCTTGAAATTATCCACATCGGCTTCTGCGTGTGACACTAAGCACTACAATGTAACTTCTTTAAGTGATAGTTATCTAGGTCTTCAACTAACCACCCCGACTACTGGAAACTAGATAATCAAAGTCTCAATCATAAGCTTTATATGTTCAAGCAAGTCATCAATCGATATAGGGGTTTTAATAAAAGAGGTAGAAAGTAAAAGGAAGTCTCGATGATGAAATAAGTAGACGCCTTCGTGAAACCCACTTCAATCTCAAATAAGGGATACCAAATCAACTCTGTGATCACTTGACATTAAAGTCCAAATTCCATAGCCATTTTGACGTTTTAGTGAATCTTTAATGATCGTTTTAGCATTAAGTGGTGTGTTTTCTTTGGTGTTGTGGAAGGTGTTTAAGTTTAGTTCTTGGCGAAATTAGGGTATAAATCTTCTCTAATTTTGGCATAAATCGGATCTTAAAAGTGTATACACGGGATTTTACAATTCTTGATAAAATCGGGAAAATAAGTTAATATTTCATAGGATTTTACAAATAAAAGAAAAAACCATATAATTCACCTAATGAAGATGTATAAATCACCCAAGAGAAATGGTATAAATCTCCCAAGAAAAGTGTCTAATTCACCCAAGAGAAGTGTATAGTTCGCCTAAAAAGGAATGTATAAATCGCCTAACCAAAGTAGGTATAATTCGCCTGACCAAAGTAGATATAATTCGCCTGACCTAAGTAGGTATAATTCACCCAACCAAAGTAGGTATAATTCGCCTGACCTAAGTAGGTATAATTCGCCCGACCTAAGCAGGTATAATTCGCCCAGCCAAAGTAGGTATAATTCGCCCAACCAAACTAGGTGTAATTCGCCCAACCAAAGTAGGTATAATTCTCCTGACCTAAGTAGGTATAATTCGCCCAATCAAACTAGGTATAATTCGCCTGACCTAAGTAGGTATAATTCGCCCAACCTAGTTCAAAACCCAAAAACCATAAATTACTAAAAGATACATTTTTGATGTTTTTACCTAACAAACACGAAATACTCCTAGGCTCTGATGCCAATTGTTACCCAAAAAGATTCTAGCCTAAAACACACGATCAGGAGGTCGGGGAGGATAAAAGAAATAAGTATCCATATTATTAGATGTAGAGAGAGAAAGGAAAGATGTGTGTGTTTTCTAGAGAGAGAAACACACACACACTTTATGTTAGAAATGATTATCCTCACCACTCCATGGAAGTATAGATGGGGTTATATAGGCGTGTGACACCATAACTATCCTAACTTGACATTATTAGTCCCTACATGTCACGCCTTACAATATCTAATGTAATTCTGTATAAGTCGACATATATTAAGGCTAACAATCTTCCCTCAATATGTAAATCTCCAAATTTTCTAGTGAGAGAAAGAAAACACACACACACTTATGAGATACAAATGATTATCCTCACTGATAACGCTCCAAATATACATAAAATATCCCTCGAAAATACATGAAATATATATGTTAACGCATGAAATATTGCAAAGTTTGGTTGTTTGTTGTGCAATAATCATTTTAGGACCAAAAATGAAGAAAAGGACTAAAAGTGAAAAGAAATTCCGTTAAATGCACTAACGGTCGTTATAAGAAGAATCTAGAAGAGAATCCAATGAAGAATTAATGAACGAGGAAAAAAGTATGGCGCACATTTCTTATTGTACGGCGTACTTCATAGCGAAGCAAATGCAATTTAATTATACACCAAGTGCGGCACGCAATTTCCATTGCGCGGCGCACTTCACTTGCAGTTACTCAAAGTTAGTAATGATTGCCATTATTGATGCAACCTTTGGCTTGCTAATTCCCACAACTGATACTCCACTCCTCACCTAAAAATTAAGCATAAAATAGAGGCTCAAAGCATCCCATTCTACACATTCCATCTCATATCTTATCTCAATCCATATAAAAGTTCTCAAGAGGTTTTTCCTAGTAGGTTTGGGAATATTGTTCTTCGTTCATCACAATTTCTAGGTTGTTATCATCCAAGGAGGTGTAATTCAAGCTATTAAGGGTTGTGACAGAGTTGTTTATAGTTTGGAGTTGAATTTCCGGGTTGTTAGAATCATTGTTCGAAGGAAAACTCTTGAAAATCAATATAATTTGCTATTGGAATCGGTATAAACATGTTTCTCTTCTTGAATGTTATGTTTTCTGAATTGATCATGCTTGTTATGTGTTTTGAATTGATGAATATGGAGTAGTTTAACATGTTTGTTTGGGGATCATGAGGAAAATATGGATCTAACTTGGATAAACTAATGAATTTTGGAAATTATTAATATGAACTTTATGTTTTTATACTCGGATCTCTTAATCATCATTTGATCATCATACTAGTCCGGATATAGGTCGAAAGACTCCGGCTATATGTTTGATTTCCAAGTTGTTTATCTTTGACAACTAGATATTAGCCTTGTGAGGATTGGCTAATAAAATGATCATTAACCGAGGATAAAAAGGTTTAACGCTTAACCTCATGTCTAACGAACTTGGTTAAGAAAGTCCATATTCCTATTTTCCAAACATAAATCAAACTTAAAGCATTTTTGTAATCAAAAGTAAAGGCCGAAAGGATTTTTGATTATAATAAATAGACAATCATTTTAGTAAACTAACCGTTTCTTTAATGGGTTATACTTTAATTCTTGAACCCATTATCCATCCAAGTTTATCTTTATTTGCTTTCATCCCCTAAGCAAACATCATTTTATATCTTGAATTTGAATCATTATCTTTAGATCGTGACAGTCTATTAGATAACCCTTTCGTAATATTATCGACCCTTTCTAAGAATAACCAATCCTGTGGAACGACCTACTCGTACCCTAAACCTATACTATAAACGGGGGTTTATACTTTACCCGTGTGTTAGTTGGAAATTGGATAAAACTAGAATTATAAATTTAAATCTTTTATAACACATAAAAGTTTTTGGCGCCGCTGCCGAGGATTGATTTCATTCTTGAATTAGTCATTATTTTATTACAAAACTAAAATTTTCAAAATCGCCGTATAGTTTTCTGGCAAACTTAACCAACTTTTTATAGAAAGTGTGTCGCACATAACCATTGTGCGCCAGTTTTTCTGAAAATCACAAAACGTACGCCGTACTTTTAACAAGTACGCCGCACTTCTTGCCCCTTTTACAAACAGAACCAGTTTTTCAAAAGAAAAGAACATCAAAACCAAAAACCCCAAACCCATAAACTGTAAATTGACCATTTGAAAATGTGGAATTTATTCCTTGTGTTCATAATTGTCAACATCTTATATTATAGCATCTTGTACATTAAAATGAGAAAAATCAAAAAGAACTATTTGATAGCTTGCTTGTTTAAAATTCTAAATGCCTACACATGTCTCTTATTTGCTAAATGTTGCTTATTTGACTTTGACCTCATGCAAAATAAAAACAAAAATAAAAATTTCAAAAGAATTAAAGAATTTTATATAATGATAAATGTGCTTAAAAACTTGATATTTGCTATGTTTAACAGATATTTAGGAAATAATAAAAATAAGAAACATAAAAATGCTAAAATTAAAAATTTTAAAAGTCTTAAAACTCAGAAAGTATGCCACACTTTTTATAAAGTGCGCCGCACTTTCCTGTCTAAAACCAAACATAATGCTTGTTTCTTCATTTTTGAACAAGAATTGCTTGAACTAAAAAATGCTATCTGTTTATTGATAATATGTAAATGTAAAAAGGTATTATTATTTGTTTTAACTAACCCACTAATGGTTGTTTTAATGTTGTCTTATTCTATAAGAGTTATGGATCCCAATTCGAGTCTTGGAAAAATTTGCTCAGGAGAAAACGTTGTTGAAATTTCAAGTGACAAGATTGAAGGATCTAGAGACTAGAATTCTCCTGAATTTCAAGACACTGCTAACAGTGGAGGAAAGAAGGAAACGAAAGCTATGGTTTTTCACCAGATGGATACCGAAGAACTTAGTGATAGATTCGTGGCTCTTTGTTTTGTCAATGGGCTGGAAGCTTATGATGGGGAGATTAATCTTGGAGTGGAAGAGAACATGATCTCAAACGAATATGCAATGAATTTATTCTTGGAGCATGAGGTGAAAAAAGGAAACAAAGTGGTTAAGAAGGAGCTCATTATTGCACTAAGAGGTGAAATCTATTTTGTGAAGTTCATTATCAACCCAGTAGAAAATGATGTTGAGCCTGGAGTAATTCTTGGAAGATCATTCCTACATATGACCAAAGCAATTACTGATTTCGGGGATGGAACTGTCACAATATACCCTGATATTGATCCATTTTTGGAAGATATTGAAGAAGAAGAAAAGAGTTTGGATGATTGGGACCACTTACTCAATTTTAACTTAGACGATGTACCACTGTTAGGTGAAGAAGAACTTTCGTCATTTGTATGCAAAATAGGGAAGAGTAACCGTAACAAAAAGAGAGCCATGGAAAATCTTAACTTTTTCTATCAAGATATGGGAACATCTTCATCAGCTGGTGGTTATTTAACTCAAGAAGAAGCTGAAAAAGAAGCATTGGCAATCAGAATAAGCCAAAAGTTTGCTTTATTAAAGGAAGCAAGGCCTGTGAATGGATTATCATGACAAATACAAGAAAGTTCTCAATGAAATTTAGAAAGACAAGGTGGAGTTAGATGGAAAGATTGTGAAAGAAGAAGAGGAAGCAGTACAAAGGATTAAAGGTGAGGCGTTGAAAGAAAAAGATGATCCCGGAGCATTCATATTTCCCATCAGATTGGAGGGACAGGTTAACGAAAATGCCTTGGCTGAACTGGGTCGGATATCAATACCATGCCTTACCGGATTTATAAGCAGCTAGGAAGAGAGGAAATGAAGAAGGTTGATAGAGGAATCACGATGATAAATCAAACTCAGGCAAAAGCTACGGGGATACTCACAAATATTCTTTGTCAGGTGGGGGTCACTACCTTGATTGCTAAGTTTCTAATCTTGGATATACCAATCGAACGTGATGCACCAATAGTGGTTGGTCAGGGATTCCTGCGTACGATTGGTGGCATACTCAATACTCTAGAGAGACTTTTCTCAACTTTTGATGGATTTTGTCACCAAACCTTCCGTGCCGCAAGATCCAATGTTATGAGAAATGCAGAAAGTGATAGCAATGATGAGGAAGAATATAAGATTAAAGGAATAAGTTTGGAGCATCGATATATGGACCAAAACCTGCACCATACTTGAACGGTAACGATCCAGCTGAGAGATCGTTAGCTATACAAACAGTAACTAACCCATTCTGGAAGATTAGTGTTTGGAAGAAGGCAGTTAGTTTCCTTGGTTCATTACCGGTACCATTAAAGCATGTTAACTGGAAGCCTGATTATAAGGGTTCTTATACTAAAGAAGAAGAAGCAACAGGACAATGGCGTACTAAGATAAGGTTAACTGATCCGTATGGAAACATTTATTTGCAAGGGTTCACAACCAAGAAAACAAACATGAAGTTATCGAAGTACCATAAGTTGAGCGACATCATGTCACCCAATTGGTTTGTGGAGTAAAGAGTTGGACCAAGTTGGAGTAAAGGAAGGAATCTATTTACTCCTGTAACTATTTTTACTTTCTTTGTTGAGTCTTAAATAAAATCATTTGTATAAATCCATAAGGAATTAGATTTGTTGTACGGACATTAGTCCGATAAATATTAAGTTAATATGATGGATTGAAATTATGTTTAAATTATGAAGTGTGTAAAGTAAGTTTGTATATTATATAAATTATAAAAAAAGGAAAAGTACGCCGCACTTTAGGGAAGTGCGCCGAACTTTAGGGAATTGCGTCGCACTTTATGGCGGGTTTTCATATATTAACTTACCAAACACGATTCTAACTCATTATAAAAAAAACTCACACACTAACACAAAACCGCCGAGGTTCTCACAAAAATAAGGAATTTTTCAAAAAGATCAATCTACCAAGTTTTTAATCACGCCTTGGGTATGTTTATATCATCCTTTAACTTGTTTATTATTGATTTGTTTAAATTTCTTGTTCATTAGGGTTAAGTATAGTTAAATTAGGGAAAATCAAATCCATATTTCTTATGAACAATTGACCCCTTGAATTATGATATTTAGGAGTTATCTATCACATGCATGCTTGATATTGTTAAATCTAAAAACACTGTTCATATTATGAATTTACCATTTAAAGATAAATTGTTAAAAATCATAAAAATTTCAACAGCCTAGAAACTACGCTAGTTTTGTCCTAAAACCGCCGCACTTTGCCTATTTTCTAGAATGTACGCCATACTTTAGGGAAGTGCACCGCACATTTTACATCAGAAAGTCACAGAATATTTTAAAAACCATCAAAACCTTTACCATTTATGCCAAATCATTTCTAACATAACTTTACACTTTATTGTTGATTGTTTTTTGATGTGTAGACTAAGGGAACACACGATGATGAGCCGGATCATCAAGATCCAAACGCTTTAGACAACATGAAACCGTGGAAGAGGTATTGCTCCCATAAATTCATCATGAGTTCTTTCTATGAGAAGGATGCAACAGAGATGTGAAGTCTAGGTATAACACTATATTAGCCCAATTACTCCCTAGACATATTTACTCGTCGTGTGTCATGAATTAGGATGTGCTGAATAGAATGGGTTGTGATGGAGAAATTGATGATATGTTGAGGATTAGGTTGCGTAAAGATGAATCAAATAAAGAGATATTCACTTATGTGGTGTGAATTAAAGCTTTTAATATCAATGAACCAATTTATGCAGATCTTTGCAACAAGTTTTACTCAACTTATGAATTTGATGAAGTTTGTGCTGACGTCGAATTGCAAACCAAGAAGATCATCAAGTTTAGACTTGGTGGACGTGCTCACAATTTGACTTTGTTGGAGTTTGCTCGTAGGTTAGGATTGTATCATGTTGATGAGCTTGAAGAGGATGGTTTTAATGTTTACTTTAAAGGAGGTTTGCATAGTGATGAGCATTTTAATGCTCAGGGGTATTGGTTAAGCATTAGACGAGAGGAAAACCTTGGTTTATCTAGGAGTCACACTTCTACTATCAGGAGCCTAATTTTTAGGGTGATTCACAAGATGATCACTTATGGTTTGTGTCAAAGGACGACTGGGTATGATAAGGTTTAGAAAAATGATTTATGGCTCTTGAGTATGTTTGATGCTAGACAACAAAATGGGTATGAGAATGTGGCTTGGTTGATTGCAAAGTAGATTAAGAGAAAAGAGCCGCTACTCAAAAGGAAAGTCAAATTTGTTGTGGATAGTTTATCTCAAAAATTGCTAGGAAATCAAAGGTGTTGACAGATAAGGTGATAAGGAGTTTAAGTGCTCTGATTTATTATAGAAATTTGGATACGACTACGCTTAGAGATTTGATCGACTTCGAGGGTAAGCTTATTCTTGAGGATCCATAGCTGGGTGTATCGAGAGTTGGTGTTCCTAGACCTCCAAGAGCATCTATGCAGGATTTGTATGATAGGATGGGTAGGATGGAGATACGTCAGGAGGCTATTGAGAGGATGAAGTATAGGCAGTCATATCACTGGGACAGGTACCAGTGAGTATTTGAGCATATGGCTGGGGTTTACAGTGTAACACTGCAAGGAGCCTACAACCCACCTGGTTATGCTCAGCCGCAGTATGATTAGTATTATCAGCAGTACCCACCTCCGCCACCACAGTATCCACTACACTATCAGCAACATCAGCAAGATGATGATGAGTAGTGTCGATATGACACAAGTTGGTTATGTGACCGCATGTTTTGGGTCACGTGTGTTTCAAAAACAATTTACTTCAAAACATTATTATTATTATTATGGAAACTAGAAGGTTGGGGGGGTTGAATAGTTTACAGGTTAATTGACCGGTTTAAAATTCTTTGCTTATAAAATGGTTTGACTCGAGTTATATGTCAATCAATCAATAATATGAATCACCAAAAAAACTATCTAATGTAATGAACTAAATGAACAATAATAATATAAAGAGATAAGGAAAGAAACGATCAAACCAAGACACCAAGACTTATAGTGGTTTGGCAACGAAGCACCTCTTCGTTCCTACTCCACTCCCCGAGTACTCCACTTGAGATTTCACTATGTCAACAAGCTCCCTTTAGGCAGAGAAAACTGTTTACACGTCGCTTACTTTCTTTTCCGACACTAAGCTAGATGTCGAGTCCTAATCTTAGCTAGAACCAATCTAAGACTTCACTAAGTCTTTACACACTCACAAGATATATATACCCTTAGATTGACACACAATCCAAATCACACCAATACATAATTTACACACTTGGATCTACACACAATCTAATTTACACAACAACACTAAATATATGTAATGAAGATTTGTGATCTTGAGGAGGAAGAGAGAGATCACTTGATAACAATTCGTATATAGAAGAATACGATTGTTCTTCTCTTGCACTTGATTAGAAGAAGAAGAAGAAGAAGAAGAAGAAGGGAGGAAGAAAGAATTAATCACTTGAAACAAGATCAAGGTATGTTAGTGATCAAGATATGTGTTTTAGAAAGAAAGGAAGAAGAGAGAAAAATGGATCTGAGAAAATTCGTGGCAAGAGGTTCTGTTTTTCAGATGGGGTGGCCCAGTATTTATAGGGGACAAAAAATGACCGTTGCTGGTGGCGGTCCCGGCGGTCCCTTATATATAAGGGGGCCGCCAGGCCTAAAAGGGGGCCGCCACTAGACTCCGCTCCCTTTTTTGTCCTTTTGTGGTGAAGGTTGTATCTGTTATAGAACCTTCTATTTTGGGGGGAAAATTTGAATTTCAAATTTTATGTTTTTAATAAAACATTTCTTTTAATGAATAAATATTTTGTTTTTATATTTTTATAAAAACACATTTGTAGAAATGTAAGGTTTAAGGAAAATATTTTCTTGATCACTAATCATGTTTAATGATTTGTTTATCCATACCTTAAGTGATTAATCTTAGAAATAGAATTTTATGATTAGTAATTTATAAACGTTTAATTTTATCGTAAACGTTTTCACATTTTGTTATTATCAAAACATTGAGAGGTCGAAAAATATAAATAACGTTTTTAGACATTATTTGTATTAACAATCTCCCCCTTTTTGATGATGACAAAACATAAACTCATTTAGTATAAAAATAGAAGTTTATAAATTATTAATGAGTTTAATTCTATTTCTCCCCCTTTTTGTCGAATCCAAAAAGGTTGATCGTCGAGTCGTAGTAGAGAGAAAGAAATCGACGATAAAAGACTCCCCCTTGATGTAAGCTCCCCCTTGTTCGGGGCACCAAGGGATCGATCTTACGATAATTTGTTTGCTACAAAACAAGGTTAGAAATACAAGTGCAAGACAAATATTCTTCAAGATAACACATTGTATTTAAACTAACAAAAGAAGATTTTCATTCCACCAACAAGAAAATCATACATTAGCACAACCAACTAATACATTCATGCAAAATAAAACTAGAACTAATACAAGATAAAGAGACATAATACTACATAAGTCTTAAATGATTCATGATTCATAGAGAATGACTTTTTAAACAAAATGTCTTTGGATTTTCCATTATTAAACCATTTGAAAAGGGTCTATGGTGGAGGTGGAAAATGGGTTGTGAAGGCGGTAGTTAGAAGATACTCAAGATGAGCAAACATAATGTTCATTTCATCTCGAAGGTTCAAGTAGAGGTTACGGTTGTGGAAACAACAAATACAAGTTGATCCATGATAGTCATGATAGTTGTAGTAGAGTGGATGCCCCATGATAGGAGGTTGAGGTGGTGGTAGTGATGGTGAAGGTGGACTTGAGAGATTTTCAAGAGGTGTGATTGGTGATAATGATAGAGTGATATCCAAAGAAGGAAGGCTTTGAAGTGGTTGAGGGTTTAAAGGTCTAGGAGGGACATCCAAGATGTTCTCAAGCAAAGGGTTCAAAGGTTGAGGAGAGGTTGGTTCATGAGAGGATGAAGGTGAAATTTGAAGTTTTGATTGAAAAGAAGAAGATGTATTATCTTGGCTTGAGGAGGTTTGATTTGTGGATGGAGTTTTTGATGGTGCATTTGGAGGAGTTGGAGATGAAGAAGTGGTGGTAGGAGAAGGTGTAGTGGTGACTTCTTCATCACTAGAGATGTTGACAAATAGTTGTCTAGGAGGGATTATGGTTAATTTGATTTTCTTGGAAGGGTTTGAAGAAGAAGCATTTGTGGAATTCATGGTAGATTTTGGTTGAGGAAGATGAAGATGATAAGAAGAATAAGAAGAGTTCATGATTTAAGGTGGAAGAGGTAGATTCAAGAGGTAAGGCATGGGGTTTGAAGCTTTAGATTCCAAAAATTGTTTATCAAAAAGCAGAAATCAGCTAGGCCTAGATGGGATAGTGGTCAACTGCACAGAAAATCAGGTGGTCACAGTAGAAGAATCCGTGACCCCTGATGGCGGTCCCTTAAATATCTGGCGGTCCCAAATATATTGGGGGGCCGCCCAGTATTTAAGGGGGCCGTTTTCTGGAGACAGAAAATTTTCTAGTTTTTCCTGAAAACCTATAAAACTTTCTCTTATTTTTGCAGTCAATTCCATTTCATCATGAATCATCTAAAACATAATAATCAAGCATATAGGACTAAGCATCCTAAGTTCAATCAAGAATGCACATATATATGGGCAAGTTGACAAGTTCATAAGCATGCATAATATTTTAATTATAACTAAAATGTATCAAGGTGCATGCAAGCATTGGTTTAGGATGATAAAATTGAAAGATCATCTATGGCAAGCTAAGTTGCCCATACTACGTACTAAATTACTAATAAGTAGCATAAGTTCAAACACCTAATCATAATAGGTTAGTAAATAATATAGATAATAATGTCATAAAGCAATTTCCCTCATTGCTCACTTCCTCATGTTTCTCCACAACTTTCTAAGACTTTTGCCGATTGACCTTACTCCACCACGATGCTCATCTCTTAATTGCACTTGACGGTTGATGATTTCGGTTTGGCGGGTGTAAAATGGTTCAAGGTGAGGGTCAATGTTAGGTGGATTTTGAAAGACTTAAGGAACTTGATTGGTTTTGAATGACAAATTCAACAAACATTTGACCTTCGTCGGAATAACTCAAATGATATTGACTGTAAAACTCAAGAATAAAACGAGGACAAACTTGTTCATTGATTTCAAGAAGACACTCAAACTCGACTAAATGAAACAAAGACCGAACATATCTAAGATCTGTAAAGTTATCAAAAACCACCCGACACTCGTGAATGTAACGTTCTTCAAGGTTTCTTAGTTTTTCTTTTATTAGAGAACAAAATTCATGTGAAATTTAAGGAACGTAGTGTCTTGTGTTTTTGTAATCTTCAGAAGATTTGCGAGGTATTGTCACCTAAAATAAGATAACCAAGATTACATTTTAATTGTATTTTACTTGTAGTGGTGTCTTGAGTTCTTGCCTAGTGTGTGCCTGTATGAAACAAATGTGGAGTAACGATTAACTCGACCTAAGTATAACATCCTAAGAGTTAATCCAAACACTCCTTAGTTTGATTTTGCTCAACCAAACAAGTCAAAAAATACATATGAATTATGTATCTCAAAATTTGTTCATGAGGTCATTATGCATGTATTTGAAAACGTTTTTAGGTTGTATTGACAATGCATAACAACAATTTTATGATGTTCCTAACGTGAGTGATTTGAAAATAAATAGGGGTTTTGGTTTAAAATCAATTTTTCAACAAGTTCACTAATGTATGCAAATCCTATATCTACGGGGAGCACATTAGTTACTATAACTACTATTCGACTTAATCAGAACTACTATTAACTATTAACAATAAACTAACTATTAGACTCTCATTTGGAGAGATCTAACTATGATGGATGCATAAACTACATACCTTAAACCTCCTTTTATATAAAAGGAGTCAAGGTTTACATGAAACTAATAATGATAAAATGATAAAATCAATAGTATTCTTTTACCAAATGATTATCTTTGACCAATCATTATATTCTTTGACCAAATATTATCTTGACCAAATTATATCTTTGCCCAATTAAATCATCATTATCTTTGACACAATCTTTCATTCTTATCTTTTGTAGATTCTTTTGACTACAACATTGGTCCTTTATTTTCCATCTGTTTCATTCGTGTTTTTGTCCTTATCAACTAAAATATAATCCAACAATCTTCCCCTAGTTGATAATGACAAAACCCAATAAGCACTAACTCTCCTAACGTTAATATACGAATGAAACTTTTACCCCTTTTTGTTAAAATCAAAGTAGGTGTCTTCAGTATATATAAACGCTTCAGATTTTTAAACATTAATCAATAAGCTTCCCCTGAAAGTATGTTAACCATCTGCTTGAATCCGAACTCAGTAGGCTCTAAGTAGTGACATTGATAATGAAATAGAGTAAAACTAATTTGTGAAAGAAGTTGAATCTTCCCAAGCTTGTGCCCTTATATCTAGTACATCCACGACGATTGAAACACATACACTAAAGTAAAAGCTTACCGCAATCTCTTTGACAAAAAATCCTCATTCTCTATAATGAGACACCTGAGGCACATAACTTATTCTCCTTCAAGTGATAGCAAATGTGGGCATTAAGCACCCTAATAATAAATCATACACCTTTGCTAGATTCGACAAGTCTTCGTCACCATACAAACCAACAATTAGCCTCCAAATGTTGTATCGTCTTTGAGATAGATTAAAACACAAACCTGAGGAACCCAACTACAACATCAAAATAAGCAATATCTCAATTTTCTTCAGTAATCACCTCTTCAATAAATCTACAATAAGCCATAAATCAATAAAAGAGAAACTGTATGTAGAATAACAGTTCCATCCGAGATCCAAATCCATCCGAAAACTAAGTAGATATATACCTTGTAGATCCTAGATATCAAGAGCAACCCGCTCTGATACCAATTGGTAGAAACCTATTGAAGGCTTCATAGATCGTTTGTCCATCTAGGATATCAATACATAATCACTCAGCAAATAACAATTGAAGAACAAAATGTTAATGAACAAGGTTTTTATTCATAAACTAATATAATATTCGACTTAATCATATCGACTATGACTATTACATAACTAACTATTAGAGCTCTCATTAGGAAGAATCTAACTACATGGATGCATCCACTACATACCTTAAACCTCCTATTATATATAAGGAGTCAAGGTTTTACTGGAACAAAAATTGATAATAATGATAAAACAATATAGTATTCTTTGACCAAATTATATAACTTTGACCAATCACTTAGTATTCTTTGACCAAATATATCTTAAGACAAATTATTTATCTTTGACCATAATTATATCAATCATTATCTTTGACCAAATCTTTCAATTCTTATCTTTGTAGTATTCTTTGACTACAACTTTGGTCCTTTATGTTTCCATCTTGTTTCATTCGTGTTTTGTCTTATCAACTGAAAATATAATTCCCAACATTATGTTTTCTGAATTGATCATGCTTGTTATGTGTTTTGAATTGATAAATATGGAGTAGTTTAACATGTTTGTTTGGGGATCATGAGGAAAATATGGATCTAACTTGGATAAACTAATGAATTTTTGAAATTATTAATATGAACTTGATGTTTTTATACACGGATCTCTTAATCATCATACTAGTCCAGATATAGGTAGAAAGACTCCGGCTATATGTTTGATTTCCATGTTGTTTGTCTTTGATAACTAGATATTAGCCTTGTGATGATTGGCTAATAAAATGATCATTAACCGAGGATATAAAGGTTTAACGCTTAACCTCATGTCTAACGAACTTGGTTAAGAAAGTCCATATTCCTATTTTCCAAACATGAATTAAACTTAAAGCATTTTTGTAATAAAAAATAAAGGCCGAAAGGATTTTTGATTATAATAAATAGACAATCATTTTAGTAAACTAACCATTTTTTAATTGATTATACTTTAATTCTTGAACCCACTATCCATCCAAGTTTATCTATATTTGTTCTCATCCCCTAAACAAACATCATTTTATATCTTGAATTTGAATCATTATCTTTAGATCGTGACAATCTATTAGATAACGCTTTCGTAATATAATCGACCCTTTCTAAGAATAACCAATCTCGTGGAATGACATGGTCTTACCCTAAACCTATACTATAAACGGGGGTTTATACTTTACTCGTGTGTTAGTTGGAAATCGGATAAAACTAAAATTATAAATTTAAAGCTTTTATAACACATCAAAGTTTTTGGCGTCGTTGCCGGGGATTGATTTCATTCTTGAATTAGTATTTATTATATTACAAACTAAAATTTTCAAAATCGCCGTACAGTTTTCTGGCAAACTGAACCAATTTTTCATAGAAAGTGCGCCTCACATAACCATTGTGTGCCGGTTTTTCTGCAAATTACAAAAGTACGCCGTACTTTTACCAAGTACGCCGCACTTCTTGTCCCTTTTACAAATAGAACCAGATTTTCAAAGGAAAAGAACATCAAAACCAAACACCCCAAACCTATAAACTGTAATTTGACCATTTGAAAATGTGGAATTTATTCCTTGTGTTCATAATAGTCAAAATCTTGTATTATCATTAATTCGTACATTAAAATGAGAAAAATCAAAAAGAACTATTTGATAGCTTACTTGCTTAAATTTCTAAATGCCTGTATATGTCTCTAATTTACTATGTGTTGCTTATTTGACTTTGATCTCATGCAAAATAAATATAAAAATAAAAATTTCAAAAGAATTTAAGAATTTTATTTGATGATGAATGTGCTTAAAAACTTGTTATTTGCTATGATTAATAGATATTTAGGAAATAATAATGCTTAAACCCTGATAGTTGCTAATGTTAATAGATATTTGGGAAATAAAAAAACTACAAACATAAAAAATACTAAAAAATAAAAATTTTAAAAAGTCTTAAAACTCAGAAAGTACGCCGCACTTTTTATAAAGTGCGCCGCACTTTCCTGGCTAAAACCAAACAGAATGCTTGTTTCTTCGTTTTTGAACGAGAGTTGCTTAAACAAAAAAATGCTATATGTTTATTGATAATGTTGATAACATCAAATATTTAATACTTTTAAGTGTCATTTTATCCCCTAAATTACCTGCATTTGTATCACTAACACTTGGAAACAAGATATTTTCAGTTAGATATTTAGCAATTATAGAAGAAAAGGGACGAATTATGTAATTATTCACAAGACGTTATAGCGTAAACCTTTCCAGGATTATGCTGTAACTAATCCTAAGCTTGAACGCAACATTTGGAGGACGATTACGGCGCAATCCATTCAATGGTTACGCCATAAGCACATTAAAGAGATCGTGATAATATTTACCGTTACGGCGTAACAACCCAACCAGTTACAACGTAACTATATTAAGGAAAGAAATCATAATCATATCTACCACAATCTCTGGATTTTTGGAAAGTAAAACAACAATTATTGCGTAACAAGCAAAAAGATTACGCCGTAACACATGGAAATTTATGGAAAGACGTGTTACCATAGTTACGGTGTAACTTGCTTTTGGTTGCGCCCAAACACATTTGAAGCCTATAAATTGAAGACGTTTCTGCACAATTCAGTATCCAACTTCCCTCAACCCATTCTTGGGTTTGGGAACAAGGTCTACAGTAGCATTAGTCATAGAAGGAAGGTTGAAGAAGCCACGTATCGTGTGACAAATTTAGTCTTAGGAGTTTGTAGCACTTTGTAACGTTTCCTACATTTTTCCTAAACCTAAGCATGAGTGTAATTCGCCTTAATATCATTATTACTTTTTTCATTTAAATCTCTTTACTTATTTTGTTATTATTATCATAATCTGTATTAAGCTTTATGTTGCATAATCTTGATGTTAGTCTTAGATCTGGATTACGAGAACGCTAAGCGCAAAGTTACCCACCTCACTTGGGTGTTCTCAATTCTCCAGTCGTAGTATCCATATACATTGGAGGTTTGATGTATACCTCTGACATTGGTCTCTTGATCTTGGAACTAAAATTAAGTATTTTGCAACTTTAGCACTGGTTCAATTATAATTCAGCTTCGGCCTTTACTTTCGTAAAGAAGTAAGCTTTTAACATTGACATTTCTCATGGTATTAGACGTAACACACATTCGAGTCGAAGTTGTATTATTTTTGTACCACAAGAGGAATTAATCACTGTGAACTAGGAATAGGTCAATTCCCCTCGGGATTCATTCCACCTAGGAATCATAGGCTAAACAAGGATGCCCGTCTAAGTTTAGTGTCACCTCGGATTATGGTAATAGTAAATTGCACCAAGAAAGGAGTACGGAATCAACTTGACCAATTTGGTAATGGTATATCTTCTATCCTAGTTTTATTTTCTTTATTTCATGTGACAAATTATTATCTTATATTCTTTCTCTTTAAGTCTTATTTCACTAATAAACTACTCTTGGGACGAGCTTGGATTTACCGACTCTACGCTATTCACGACCAGGATCTCTGCCCGTTAGTGCGTTTGTAAAGGTAAAACGAGTTTTATAAATGTAAAACTTGGTTAATAAATATTTTAAAATAAAATACGCATTAAGCTTTTGGCACTACTGTCGGGGAGTAGTTTTATTTAATGATTCAAGGCTTAACCGTGTTCTAATAATATTTTCTAAATCTGTTCCACAGGATGCAAAAAGCAAGTTTGATTAATACAACAACAAAACAACAATGCTGCAAATGAGTCGAACTTAACGACTTAATAAAAAACAAAAGTGTTGACCGGGAGACAACCCGTTAAGGTTTAGTTCTTATTTTCCGCATTAATAAAAAAAATTGGTAAAATAAAAAGTTTATGTCATACTTTACGCCGTAACCTGGTTGACATTACGATGTTACAATTCATTTTCCAAAAAATTAAATACAAAACGGTTTAACTTATGTTACTGTGTAACCGATTGTTGTGTTACACCGGGAAACTAAAACGTAAAACTAATTACACACGAGTCATACCAGTTTCTATCCAAAACACACACTAGTAGATCTCTCTAATCGTCGAATCTTCTCACTCTTAATCCTCCATCATGTCAGGTGAATGGTTAAATTCAACAATAGGGACTTCAGTCTTGACAAAGAGTTCAAGAAGAGACTTACAAAAATTCAAATCAAGGAAATTGAGTGCTCTGAAGGGCTTGACTTTGAGTAATTTGGTGCTCTCCACGAAGGAATCTCTCTCCAAAACCTTAACCAGTTTTGCTATGTTAGTTTTGAACAGGATGATAGGCGCTTTATTTCTCAAGCTTGGAATAGGTTGTTTAGGATTAAGGAGCAGGTTGTTAGGGAGTATGTCATGGAGTTTCTGTCAAGTTTCACCTTTAGGGACCACATTGAGAAGTTGGATGTAGCTGATACTATGGTTTTTCAGCTTGGTGGGGGGAAAAGAGGAGTATGACTATGAGACAGTTCATTCAGGCTCTTGGTATGTATAGACATCAGGAGATGAATAACAACTTGTTTGAACCCTTCTATGAGTCATGTTACAGGAGCAGGCCCACCAACTACAACCTTACCCAATAAGTTATCAACATCACCACCCGTGCTAACTATGACACCCGACACCCACCATCGCATACCTCGATCTGATATCCCATTTATCGTTTGGTGCATCGTTTGCTCACCTTGTCTGTTGCAGGTAGACACAGTGGGAAGGAGAAGGTCACTCTGGATGACCTATTTTTTTACATAGCATGGATGGAGGAGTCAGTGTCGATGTCCCTTGGCATGTGGCTGATGTGTCGTTGTGTAGGTGTTATTTATGTATCAAGTTTTACTATTTATTTTATGTCGACTATACCTAAAACAACACTTTCACGGGCAGTGTACCCGGTCAGATGAAGTTTTCGTGGTAAGTAGGGTGTTGATCACTGAGAGCGAGAGCGTTAATCCTAATTCTATCAGTATTTTAGTTATCTAAGTTAAACCTAAAACTAATGCAAAGGGGGGGGGGGGCATCTCACAACAAAGTAAACACGAACAAGTTATCTTCAAAGAGTAACACCCACTTTAAAAATATGAAAAAACACGTACCCAAGTAAAATTTTCACGTTATCGTCAAATAAGTTTAAAAAAAACAATCTTCTTCGTAATTAATTAAATCTAAAAGAAATCCAAAAATGAGCCTTTTAAAAATCCTTTACAGAACATTTAAAAACCATCAATCCAAAAACGCTCTATTTGTCCAAGGAACCATTATTGAACAAACCAATAAACACACTGGAATGTGTGGAACCACCTGTAAATATTCCCAATACAAATTAAAACCAAAACAAACCAACTTGGGTTTATACTGTTCTGGACCAAGTTTCACCTCTTGGGTTGTGGCGACCCATAACCAAAACGTCCCTAGTCCTTATCGGTCATAACCAGCAGTACAAACATTTAAAACTGGCAGTACTAAAAGATGTTGGCAGTACTAATGTAACAAGAACAGTATTAACACCATTGGCAGCAGTAGAGTATAGAAGCAGTATTAACTTCAGATGCTGGCAGTATTAACTTCTATTTGAATAACAGCATTAACATAAGCCAAGCAGTACTAATCACATATACCACTTTTCTCATACAAAGCAGTATTAACTATATACGGCCAATGACATCATTCAAAGTACCAACATACCATGTTTCTCTGCATACCACGTCCTGCTTCAATTTGTACCATTCTTTCTTCAAACATATCGCTATCTGTTGCTTATTTTCCTTGTACAAAAACTAAACACAACAACATTAAATTTCAACGAGCAGTAGTAACTTATAACCACTGTTTGAGGATACCTTTTTTTAAGTATCCAGACGACACTTTTTAGTGTTACTAATCTGTTACTAGGCTGTCACTAATTCATCATTCTCATCAACTGCTAATGATTCTTTTCATAGAATAAGTTCCAAAGAACTCTTGAATTATATAACCAAGAACCACAATGAGCAAGCATCTTGTTGTCATGAACCAATCAACAACAGTTGTGAACAAACTTCCTGTTATATCGAATTAGGGTTGCTGAAAAACCCTAATATCACCAGATTCGACATGATAACCAAGACAAAAAATTCGTACCTCTTTTCCTTGATAGATGCGACACCAAAACACCTTGTAGATCCTAGATCATGAGCCACGAGGCTCTGATACCAATTGTGAAGATCGTTATAGACTCATCTAGGATAAAAAAAATATTTTTAACAGATAATAAAAATATGCACGGACTATATAAAGAACAATATATTAACAAACAAGTTTTATCATTAAACATTTCCCACCAAGCCACAATATTATTTGATCAGATACATCAGTTACCTATCTCTAACAGTAACAGGGATCAAGGAAAACCTTGATTACCTTGAGGCTACATCACCACTATAGACGTCTACATTTTTCTTTGTGTACACACATACACTTTTCTGGATGATAAAACTATGTGTCTATGATCTCTTTATATAGAGAGATCATGACTTACAAAGGAAGTTAACATAAAGATATAAACAAGTAATTCTTTTAAACATTAAGAAATATCTTATGTTATCTTTATCTTCTTAAGAGAACCTTCATCTTTTGATATCTTTTGACCAAATCTTCTAAAATTCTCTACCAGCTTGTAAATTCCCAATCTGCTATATTAAGACCTTATTTTTCATTCTTTTATTTATTTTGATCTCATCAAATCTAGAATCACCAACAATTTACATTGGGAATAAATGAAAGCAAAAAAAAATAACGTTATTGGAATTTCCATCAACTTATCCCCACCACTTGAATCCTACTTTTCCCCTCAGATAGCCTTAAGAAGTCTATAATAAATGTATCCCTAAGGAGTATATTCTGTTAAAGCATTTTATTTTAATACGAATCTAATACAAGTATACAACCAAACCCCCACGAAATAGGAAGATGAAAAACACTTAAATCCACACAAATTTAATCATGTGGTAACATGTAACATAAATCGCTCAATACTCATCGTTACGATTAATTCTATCATACGCTTGGCAAAGGATCCACATCTTCCACAACAAAAGCCAGAGGAGTAACAAGTTATAAAAGGTAACTATTGGTTATAAGTATTGAAAGCGCTACGGTTTAGATCATACTACAATCGTTTACACCAGAATTACCACTCCAACAAGACAGCAGAAGCACCCATACACACCCTGAAAGCTGGGATTATGGACATGAGTTTTCGAGTCACTCCACCAATTAAAATTTAACTATAAGGATAGTATGAAGAATGATATATGGAGAGGAACCTTCTAACTTTAAACCAAAATTCGTAAACCAACAAGGTACAGAATGCAAAAATGATGCCGCAACACTGGAATAGACAATCAGTTCGTAATGTGAACCTCATACTCGCCTTTTAAAACATGAGAGGTTAATAATTAGGTTGAAGAGGGAAGTAAATTGTATTGTTAAATAAAAATCAAGTAACATATATATTAAGACTTAAGTTACAATGTTTTCTAACCACTAATTTCCTGACCGTTATTATGAAAAAGACACTACTATTTACAACTCCCTGTTCAAAGATCAACAACAACAACCTAAAGAAGCGTTCCCATAACGTGTCAACTTTCCAATCATTCCCAAAACTATAACATACTCTCTCAATGTAAGTGGTGGATATCATCCACTTTGTACAATACTCTACAACGTTGATGTTTTTGTCGACGTATCAACGAAAATCGATCCTTCGTATAATTTCATCGGTAATGCTCCATTCCGCGAAACGATATATCTTCGAAACTTATTTTTTCAATTTTTAATCAAATTTTTTTTACTAACTAAACTCAAATCTCGTGTTGTATTTACACCATCCTTACATGATCATAATAATTCCACAGATATTCGTTCCGGTAATATAACTTCTGTTCTTCGATTCACCATTAATTGTGAATGTAGTAAAATAAATTAGCCTATTGACTTAATAGAATAACATTCCCCATTTGCAATGAGCAAATTTCGCAACCGCACCAAAGAAAGTAAAATGACACAAGACTCAGGAAATTACATACTTTAACACTTTATAATCAACTAGCAGACTGTCAATTTAAACTTATCTAACAAGGTATTTAAGGTTGTAAGGGTGTAACTAAACAAATCATAGATAAATTCCTAAAGGAAATTGGCTCTACGACGGGTTGTTCTAGTGGATCAACACTCTAAATTGAGAGTGGGAAAAGGTTAAAACGGAGTTTATTAACTAACCGTATGTAAGTTAGTATATAAAAACACCATGTATAGGCGATTTGTGGTTGTAAATCTAAGTTTTAAAACCAATATTAAACAAGTTACTTTCCTCAATTAAATGCCATAATACTCATATAGTGGTCTCCGTAATAGAAATTACCAATGTCTAAGTTCTACAAAAGTCTACAACATCACCGGCACACTCATTTATTATGGAATGATAGGTAAACATTTGGAACAGAAAGGTTAAAACCCTCACATATCTATCAAGGGTTATTGTGTGTAGATTATGTATCAAGTAATACCTAACAAAATCAAGCTTGAAATTTTTTTTAAATTTGAGCAAAATTAAGCTTTTAATGTGAAAAATAGGACACGTGAACAATCTAATTCACCATATCCCCCCCCCACTTGTAAATTAATACACCGTCCTCGTTATATAGTAAAACAATAAATACAGGAATATAAAAAGAATTAGAATGAGAAACTCCCCTGATCTAGCACGGATAGATTCTCCAATTCGCGTTTATGAGCAAGATTGTGTTGAACAGCCGTCTTCAGGTTTCAAGACTCCAACACTTCAAGATTTCCAGATTTGTAAATTCATCACCAACATCGTTAATTTTTTTTCATGAGGTCCTATGCAAATTCTCAGAAAAACACATGCAATTCTATCTCCGTGTATCATATGGTAGACCGAAATAAATACCAAAACTGACATTAAGTCAATACGCTATAAATCCAAATCCCCAGGATACCCGTATGAAACTTCATACGCCTGTATTCATTTAATGAATACGTCGTATAGACTGTGCTGAAAATAAAAACTGGATAACGTCCAGATAGTCGATACGCCCCCGAAACTAAGAGGTTTTGTATACATCGGTAAAGCCAGTCCAGGGAAGACATCAAACTCGATAAAAAACTAAAATACATTCTAGGTTGTCTCCCGCAAGCACTTTTGTTTACAAAAAAGTCTTTAAGTTATACTTGCCCCAATTTACTCCCATCCTTATAAAACAATAATGGTCGAAAGGATGCCAAAATGGGCACCATATAAAAACTTGATTAGGAAAATGAATGACATCCCTTTGATACGCATGATTACAAGTCAGATATTAAAAAATAATTTCTTGATAAAACTTCCCAGTTTTGAAAAATTATAGAAGTGAATCATGACTTGTTTCTAAAAGTATATGATTGACCAATGTGAAAGGCATCAACATCGGTATTTATTACATCAGGTAACGGTTTGACAAGTAAATCCCCCGAAGAGTGTTCAATATCGATTTTATCATCATCATTATCCTTATCCGATTTTGAATCATTGGGATAAATTATGTTAAAAGGAAATAGATCATTAAAGTTTAAAACATTTTGTTCCTCTTCATCACATTCGGACAATGATGTTTCACTTTTCAAATCAAATTCATTGATATGTTGAGGATTTAAAACAGGTTCAGTTGAGAAATCTAATTTAGACGTTTGAGCATCATTGTAAACAATAGCTGGAAATTCATTCTCAAGATCATTACGAAGTCTACAATCATCAAAACAACCAGACCGTCAGTCTCAGGACGGAATGAAGGCATAATGACATTTTCAATATCATTTTCCAAATCCCGTTTTCAATCATTGGCAAAAATATTTTATGAAAAACGAATATATAAACGAAAATAAACCATGTAATCATCATCGTCGGATTCGTCAAAACTATATTCTAAAGATAATATTCATCATTAAGAGAACTTAAACCGGTATAGGCTCAACCACGAGAGTGTGTTATGAACGATATGATGCTTCGATAAAGTGACAATGAGCTGGGAATTCAGTTTCAACAGATTCGAGGTTGTGAACGTCTTCATCATACCTGATCTTACCATATGTAGCAGTTTTCCAGTTATACACCTTACCATGCCTACGAGCTTTTTCTTCCTCAAGCCTGATATACTCCTCTATAGTAATGTTGGGGTCGTCCACTTTAACCTGTAATAAATTTGCTAGGAAAGAAAACTGTCAAATAGCTTAATACGCCGTATTCAGTGAACTGAATACGCCGTATTGATGATAGAGTCGAATACGCTGTATTGGTTTGAAAAAATTTATACACCATATCCAATAAATTGAATACGTCGTATTGGTTTGAAAAAAATTTACAGCGTACTTTGAATAATGCAGAAAACACACAATATGCAAAATATACAATGCAGAAAATTAAACACACAAAACAAACACACAAATATGCAAATTAACCTAAGCTAAACTAAACTAAAACACTAATAAAAACAAGAATTAAACAACTTCACTCCTCGGCAACGGCGCCAAAAACTTGATGTGTCGTTGTATAGGTATTATTTATCTATCAAGTTTTACTATTTATTTTATACCGACTATACCTAAAACTAGGGGTGTGAATCGGGTCGGGTCGGTCGGGTTTGGTTCAATCGGGTCGGGTCAATTCGGGTCAAAGCTAAAAAATTCCATACCCGAACCCGACCCTATTTGAACTCGAGTTACTCGGGTTCGGGTCAATTCGGGTCGGGTCAACTCGGGTTAGGGTCAATTCGGGTCGGGTCAACCCGAATTTGAGTAAAATGACAGAAAAAATTATTTTTTTTACTCTTTTATATAGAAAATCTATAATTTTATATTAAAAAAAATAATATAAAATTTTAATCCGGGTCAATCATCATCGGGTGACACTAACGCCTAGTTAGACCAAAAACATATAACCTCGAACTCGCCCTAATTAAGAACTCGGGTTAGTCCGGGTTGACCTGACTTGACCCGAAAAAAGATTTTTGACCCGAATGAACCCGACGTGAATAGGTTTCGGGTCAGTGTTCGGGTCAGTCGGGTTCGGGCCGGGTATGCATTTTTGACACCCCTACTAAAACAACACTTTCACTGGGCAGTTACCCGTCAGATAGAAGTTTTTCCGTTGTAAGTAGGGTGTCAATCACTAAGACGAGAGCGTTAATACCTAATTTCTAATCAGTATTTTAGTTATCTAGAGTTAAACCTAAAACTAAAGCAAAATTGGGGGTTTTCAATCTGAGAGGCGTGGTGCACGGTTTTTGTGTATCTAACCTACGGATTTGATGACAATAAAAGCAATAAACACATCACCAGAAGACAAATAAACGATAGAGAAGGCTGGTCGAAAACTAATGTAAGGAAAACTTATCAACCATGAATAATCCGATAAAACGTAGGTTTGTTTATTAGTGCAATGATTGTCTTATCTCGAAGGGCATATCATTCCTAGACTTAGGCGGTACTTCTTCCTAAGACCTAGACACGCTAATTCTGTCACAATTAAACGCATCCGCATAAAGTAAGCATTTGTTGATTATAATCTATCTTAGGATCTAAGTAATGGTGCTCTTACTAAACCCTAGCTCATTGAGACTTTATCCACTTACTGCTTAACGACGATTTATATACTAGTAGTCCACTGTCCGAGTCTTTACCTATGGAATAAGAACGTACTCGTTGATCCTAGGGTCACCTGCTAGTCCAACTAAGCTCACTATTCTAAAGGCAAAGATAGGTCAATATTTGTGATCCTATGATTCTAGATATATAAATTGCAATATGGAGAGCTATCCCGGACTCTTAGCCTACGCCCAAACAACACCGAAGTTGCAGCGCATTAAATATGTAGGACTAGACCCAGTTGAATGATAGGTCGCATACTTAAGCACGTAAACGAATATAAATTGATAAACATAAACAACAATCAACGATAAATTAAGCAATCAAGATAAACAAACCAAACATTAGATCTTCATAAACACGGTTTGATATATGAACGATTAAAATAAAGAAACCTTAATCGAACGCGTATTCGGTTGCGCGAAGATTACAAGAGTTTTCCTATGATCTTGAGGCTCTTTTCTGACCTTCTATGCTCCTTTATTCGTCTCTTGGTCGACTTGGTGGTTTAGGGATTCACTTGCATACCTAAAACTGAGTTTTGGATCGTCTATTTATAGAGTCTGGTAGTCGGTTCGATACGCCGTATCGGGCGATGTGGGATACGGCGTATTGGGCTTTCTTGGAGTAAGGACCACGTTTGATATCTTCCAGAATCTTCGTGTATAATAATCCTTGGATACGGCGTATAGAGGCTTCTGGATACGGCGTATTAGTCTTTATGTCTTCGTGGTTTCTTGTGAAGTATAGGCACGGATACGCCGTATCTTCTTGATGGATACGGCGTATTGGGTAAATCCAGCTTGTTCTTCTTCGTTGACCAAAGTATTACATACGGCGTATTGTTGATGTGGATACGGCGTATTCTTCAAAGTCAGGCAATGGTCTTTTAATTCGTCAAAGTCTTGGATACGTCGTATAGGTCTAGAATAATACGGCGTATTTGCTGTCAGATCAGTAGACTTTCTCAAACTCTTTGTTTATGCTCCAAAATGCGTGCCTTTTAGCATAACTTCACCAAGTACTCCATAATTACTGCAATTCTCAAATACAAATGATTAAGTAACAATTCTTTGCAATAATTATACAAAATGGGTTAATTACATGGGATAAATGATGCTATAAAATAGACGTTATTTGATGTCATCAAATATCCCCCCACTTGAATCCTACTTGTCCTCAAGTAGCCTTTAGAAGTTTACAAAAATGTATCCCTAAGGATATTTTCTGTTAAGCATTTATTTGATCTATTACAAGTACACAACCAAACACCTCATGAAATAGGTAGATGAAAACACTCAAATCACTCAACTAATCTATGTGGTAACATGTAACTAATTCGCTCAATTGCTCGGTCGTGACGAGTATTCTATCATAAGCTTGGCAAGGATACACATCTCCACCACTAAATCCAAGGAGTAACAAGTTTATAAAGGTAAATATGGGTTTTTGTATGGAAAGGCTTATGGTTGATCATTCTACAATCTTTCACCAGAATTACCACTCCAACAAGGCAGCTGAAGCACACATACATGGCCGTAACGATGGAATAGACATGTGTGTTTTATCACATCCTCATTCGAATTTAACCAATGATTAGGATGAAGAATGATATAGGGTAGGAACCTTCTAACTTTCACCAAAAGTCGTAAACCAACGAGGCAGCTGAGACATGCATACATGGTTGTAACAACGGAATAGACATGCACTCTCGATCACATCCTCATTCGCGTAAAACCAGTGGCTAATCATTAGGTGAGAGGGAAGTAAATTGTTGTTAAATAAAAATTAATAAACAAATAGATTAAGCCTAAAGTACAAGTTGCTAGACACTTTTTTCCCGACCCTTACCATGATAAAGACACGACTATTTACAACGTCTTAATCGTCGATCAAAAACAACAACCTAAGTTGGCGTTCCCGTAACGGTCAACTTCCCAATCATCCCAAAATTTTACATACTCTACAAGGCAAGTGGCAATATCTTCCACTTTATACAATACTCTACATCGTTGATTTTTTATACGTATCAACGAATAATCGATCATTCGTGTAATTCCTTCGGTAGTTGCAAAACGATTATCTTCAAACTTTCTTTCTCTCTCTTTTTGTTGAACTTTTTTCTTATTTTTTCGATTTTTTTTTTTTTTTTGCTAACAATATTTTAAATCTCGGTGTAGTTTCACCATCTTCACGAGCATAATAATTTCGGATAATTCCTTCGTTAGTTCTTCGTTCTTCGGATTCACCATTAATTGTGACGGCAGTAAAATCACATGAGTTTTGACTACTAATATACATTCTCATTTGCAATGTGTAAATTTCCAACCGCACCAAAAGATAAAATAAACAAGAACCTCCGGGAAATACAAAACATATACACTTTAAGCAACTAGCAATTGTAAATTAAACTTAATCTAACAGGGTAGGTTAAGCTGTAAGGGTGTAACGAAACAAATAGTTGGTGTAAATTTCTAAAGGATTGGCTCTACGGGTTGTTCTAGTGGATCATCACTCTAAAGATGCGAGTGAAAAAGGGTTTAAACGGGAGGTTAACTAACTGATGTAGTTAGTTAATAAGCAACATGGAAAGGCGATTTAGGTGTAATCCTAAAATTTACCAATTTAAACAAGTTACTCCAATTAAATCCATAATACTCATTATTGCTGTCTCGAATAGATATATCAAGCCAAGTTCTAAAGTCTACAACATCATTGGCACACTCATATTTTATAGAATTTGGGTAAATATTTGGAAACAGATAGGTTAAATTCTCACAATATCTAACAAGGGTTATGTAACATGTAATTTCACAAAAGTATGCTTAAAAAAATTGAGCATATTTAAGCATTTTTAGTGTGAAAAATAGGACAAGTAAACATTCTAATTCCACCCCCCCCCCCACTTGAATTATACAACGTCCTCGTTGTATATATAAAACATAAAATACAGGAATTAAAAAGAATTAGAATGAAAAAGAAAAAAAGCATCCCCTGATAATTGCTTGGTAGATACTCATGTAAGATTATTACAAGATTGTTTGGAGACAGCCGCCTTGAAGTTTCAAGACTCCAACACTTCAAGATCTCCAGATTTGTAAATTCTTCACCAACATCGTCGATTTTTCTTTCACGAGGTCCTGTGTAAATTCTCAGAAAACAAATGCAATTCTATCTCCGTGTATTCATTTGGTAGAGCGAAATAAATACCTAAAATGTACAAGAAGCAACAACGCCGTATCCATACCCGCCAGATACTTCGTATGATACCTATATACGATTTGTATTCAATTTAATGAATACGTCGTATATACCCTGTGTGAAAATAAAGACTGATAACGTCCAGATAGTCAAGTATCCGTAACCATAAGGTTGGATACACTGTCACCGTATACACAGACTGGGAAGACAGACTCGAAAAAAATTGAAAATACATTCTGTGTTTTTCTCCCGTCAAGCACTTTGTTACAAAAGTCTTTAAGTTAGACTTTCCCCAATTTAATCCCATCCTTATAAAACAATTTCGGGTCGAACGGGATGCCAAATGGCACATACAAATTCTTGATTAGAAAAATGAATGGCATTCCTTTGTTAAGATGATTTCAAGTCATGATATTAAAATTTAATCCCTTGATAAAAAGTTTAGTTTTGAAAATTTTATTAGATGTATCATGACTTGTTTCCAAAAGCTTATTTGACCCATGTGCATAGGCCCAACATTGGTATTTATTACATCAGGCAACGGTTTGATAGATAAATCCCCCAGAGAGTGTTCAATATCGATTTTATCATCATCATTGTCCTTATCTGATTTTAAATCATCGGGATAAACTACGTTGAAAGGTAATAGATCATTAAAGTTTAAAATGTTTTGTTCCTCTTCATCACATTAGGACAATGATGTTTCATCTTTCAAATTAAATTTATCAATGTGTTGAGGACTTAAAGTGGGTTCAGCTAAGAAATTTAATTTAGACGTTTGAGCACCATTGTAAACAATTGCTGGAAATTCATTCTCAAAATTATTAAGGAAGTCTAAATCATCAAGATAACTAGTCATAGGCTCGGGTGGCGGAAAAGAAGGCATACTGGCTTTTTCATTATCGTTTTCTGAATCCGTTTTTAAATCGTTGACAGAAATTATTTTGTAAGAAAATGAATTTTTGTCGAAAATTACTGTGCAATCTTCATCGTCGGATTCGTCAAACGATATTCTAAAGTCAATTTCATCGTTGTTAAGAGAACTTACCGTAGGCTCACACGAGAGTGTTGCTTCATATATTAACGTGTCATTGAAGACTATAGCTGGGAATTTCGTTTCAACATATCCGAGGTCGTGAACGTCTTCGTTATCCCAGATCTTACCATACGTAGCAGTATCCCAGTTATACACCTTACCACGCCTATGAGCTTTTTCTTCCTCAGACCTGATATACTCCTCTATAGTAATGTTGGGTTTGTCCATTTTAACATGTAATAAATTTGCATGGAAAGAAAACTATTAAATAGCTTAATACGCCGTATTCAATGAACTGAATACGCCGTATTGATGATATAGTCAAATACGTTGTATTGGTTTGAAAAAAATTTATACGCCCTAACCAATAAATTGAATACGTCATATTGAGTATTCGACTCAGAAAGTTACAGTAGACGGTAACAACGCAAAAAACCACACAAACACACAATATGCAAAAATATACAATGCAAAAATGAAACACACAAATATGCAAATTAAACTAAACTAAACTAAACTAAAATACTAATAAATAAGAATTAAACAACTTTACTCCCCGGTAACGGCGCAAAAAACTTGATGTGTCGTTATGTACGTGTTATTTATGTATCACGTTTTACTATTGATTTTATGCCGACTATACCTAAAAACAACACTTTAACGGGCAGTGTACCTGGTCAGAATGGTGGGGTGGGGGGGGGGGGGGGGGGGGGGGGGGGGGGGGGGGGGGGGGGGGGGGGGGGGGGGGGGGGGGGGGGGGGGGGGGGGGGGGGGGGGGGGGGGGGGGTGGGGGGGGGGGGGGGGGGGGGGGGGGGGGGGGGGGGGGGGGGGCGGAAGGGGGGGGGGGGGGGGGGGGGGGAGAGTTTAGTGGTAAGTAGGGTGTCGATCACTAAGATCGAGAGCGTTAATATCTTAATCTATCAGTATTTTAGTTATCTATGTTGTACTAAATTAATCTAATTTATGCTAAACCTAAGTTAAACCTAAACTAATGATAAAGGGATTGTTTGTTTTTTTTTTTTGCCTGAGAGCCTGGCACGGGGTTTTAGTTATCCTAACACTAAGTTTTGATGATAAATAACTCAAAAAACACCACTATAAGACACACAAAACAATAGAGAAAGCGATCGAGAACTAATGTAAGGAAAATGTATCAACCATGAATAATCCGATAACAATTCTTTGCAATAATTATACAAAATGGGTTAATTACATAGGATAAATGATGCTATAAAATAGACGTTATTTGATGTCATCAACTGGGTTGACCTAATGGTCGAACCGATAACCCGATAACCTGGTGACTCAACCAGATCGATTAGATACCTAGTTTTCAAAACATTTCATATTACTTTGGACTAATCTAATAAAAGAGTTAAATTTGACTATTATTAAGGTACTTTCTAAACGCCGGTTTCATATGCTAATATGCTTAGTGATACGTTTACTAATCAGAAGGTGAACTTTCAAGTAGTGGAATCTAGTGTTCAAAATGGTGCTGATTTCGATGTCATCGGTGGAGGAGGTAACAATGTTGGGATTTAACAACTAGGTAAACCATTTACTACGAGTACGCAGCGGATGGATCTAGTATGATAGCAAGAATTAACACACATTCATAAAGAGAAAACACTAACCTTTTTTTAATGACAAAGTCAATTAAACGAGAATCTTGATCTTGAAACGAGTGATTAAATTATCACCTCTATGGTTGCATACACAACACGTCAAACAAGTATGCAACAATGATAGTCCTAACTTCACGAGCTCCAAACACCGAGGGTGTATGCTTCTTTACTTGAACCGAAAACCAAACAACCCTTTGTATGTTGAACCAAAAATTAGGAAACCCTAATTAGGGTTTTACCAAATTTGGTTGAAGGAGAAAATCAAGAAGCGAAAACCCTAATTTGGGTTCTTGTAGTTGTCGACTAAAGGAGAACCAAACACCACCGAAAATGCTAGGTTAGGGTTTATTGTAGTCGAACTAGAGGAGAAGAAAGATCACCGAAAAACGCTTTAGGGTTTAATCGAAAACCAAGGTGGGGAAAAAAAGAATCGAAAATCCCTAAGAGGGAGAAATTCAGTTGAATATTTAGGAAAATAGAGCACCAAATATTGTAGGTGTTTTGTGTTGTGAATGAATGAATTATGAGGCTAGGGGTGGGTGTTTATATAGGCATCAAACCCTAGATCTAGATAAACTATAAAACCTCTAATTCCCTTCTTATCACAATATCTTTTCCTCAATTATAAAATTGATCCCAAAACCCTTCTAGATCCCTCCTAGGGGCCGGCCACAATGGAAGCACCTACAAGGTTCAGGTTTTGTCAATTTTAGTCCCTTCAGTTCTTATTTAAATAGTCGTTAAGTTAGTTATAAAATAGAATGGTAATTAACGGTTATTTAAATTATTACGTGAAGCATATTAAACTTTTAATAATAATTAATTATATATTAAATGTTTAATAAACGTACTTTTTGTGTCTTAATGTGTATGCCCCTAGTAGGCTCACGTATTTCTGGTCGTATAACATATGTATCTGACTCCCATTCTCCAACAGCTCCCACTTAGGAGTAGGAATAGCATACTCTATTTATACCAACAATGGAAACGTCTAGCAACACTCGCATTGCCATAAACTAGAAATACTTGAGATGTTGTTTCAAGAAAAATTCTTAGCACAATGGTTATGTATTACTTGCTATCATCATCCCTTTGTTACAGATACCGTTAAACCATAGATATGGATCCTAACTGATTCCATGTAGTTTAACTATTTTAGTTTCTCGTTATAGAAGTTAATTCATATATACCAAATGTAATTAAGAATCATCTTAAATTACCCTTTGGGTACGGCCATACAATTATCTGATTAATTCTGGAGAGGCGCCAATGGTATCATACTTTAATTAGACAATTAGATGAACAAATTCTTTATTGACTACAAGTGTTGTGGATGCTGCTTCACATCACTTCCAAGAATAGCCTTTATGACTACCTTTTTCAGGATAACGTTTGACTTATAATCAAAAAGTGATATCTTCACATACAGAACTAGCTTGCATCTCAAGTCTAAAGATGACTTATTTAACCATTTTTGATATCTTACTCATGACAAGGATCCAAAAGTAAATATTTGAATGTTGGGGTATCCAATATGCATCCCTTGGGAATAACATATGAGTTTGGCAGGAACAATCCACATATTCAAAATGTATAACCAAACACTCACATTTGTCTTAATGTAACAATATTCCTATATTGTTAACCGACAATGAATATAGTTAGAATAATAAAATTATTCAAGGATTAAACATGCAAATATAGAACACAGTAGTATAAATACAAACGATCATACCAAGTATATCAAATGATCATACCAAGTATATCAATTCGTTATTTAAATACAACTGCTTTTGGTTCCATTATCCAAATACTAAAAACAGATATGCATAAGACTAATTAGTAAGTTGA
This sequence comes from Tanacetum coccineum, assembly GCA_026074375.1. Lineage (NCBI taxonomy): Eukaryota > Viridiplantae > Streptophyta > Magnoliopsida > Asterales > Asteraceae > Tanacetum > Tanacetum coccineum. The sequence continues at coordinate 51,421 of BQNB010012496.1, forward strand.
AATCTAATGTTTCTAACATTCTTAAATCTTTCTTTGCAAGAAAGCTGAATAGTCATCTGAGTAAACTTTGTGAATACTTGTTTCAAATTCACAAATTGTGAAGGATTTGAATGATTATGATGAGTGTCATATTGTACATTTGCATATTATTGCAAGTTTCATAGTATGGAAATGTCATAGTACTTTTATGGGGTATTTGAAGTCACCAACATACCTATCTTTAGAGAGTTATCTTTATAATTTCTTAAAATGTAAAGTATTCTCATTCTTTAATATGTATTGCAACAATGCTCTTAGTTTATACACGATGAATCCTTAGTTAAAAATACAAGGTTTCCATCCATTTAATAAATTATCTCACATGAAATATACCATTTAAGACTTGATTTAATGATATATTGCATTGTGTTTGACCTAATCACCGCATATGTTTATTTCAATAAACATTAATTTCAAGGTCGTTTGTTTGATTTCCTAAATTCCCAAGTGAAGTTTCATTCCAATCTTAAAGATTAACATCTAACCTTGATGGAATGATGCTTTCAATATGTTACACAACATATGAATTTTAAAGAAGAAAACGTAATGCTCCCACTTGATGTCAGGTATACTCAAGAGTTATCTTAATTTAATCAAAAATCATATTGTAATTAAACTTAAGATTTCTGCTCCTAGATGCATGATCTAATCCACATTTGGATTCTTTTATCTTGTATGCTTTATAAAATTATATAGACTCATAACCCTTTTGATTACACGTTATCCTCGCAAAGGTAATCATAAATGAAGGAGTTATAAAACTTAATTGCCATATTCCATATTCAAGTAAACATGTATGACAATTAATTATCTTTATATAATTAATGCATGTAGAAAGGAAAATTTAATCATAGTCAATTGCTTGAGTAAGATTAAAACTCTTATCATCAGTCAGGCATTAATATGTACACAACTTTTCCCTTATGAGTCTTCCTTCAAAAGAACCTCATTATATCCTCACAGTTTAACTGTTTGGTGAAAGATCAATCAAGCTCAAGGCATTGATTGTCTTTTAAGGACTGCTGGTATGTGTTTAATTACACACACCTTTTACCTTTAAAAACAAGTTAAAATAACCAAAAACGGACTTAAAATGCCAAAAATATGCTTGTTTTGCTAATTGTGTTGTGCAGGAACGGATATCTAAGAAAAGGACGAAAAACAAAGCCAAAACAACAAAACTGGACACGGAATGGAACTTCGTATGATACCTATATACGATTTGTATTCAATTTAATGAATACGTCGTATATACCCTGTGTGAAAATAAAGACTGATAACGTCCAGATAGTCAAGTATCCGTAACCATAAGGTTGGATACACTGTCACCGTATACACAGACTGGGAAGACAGACTCGAAAAAAATTGAAAATACATTCTGTGTTTTTCTCCCGTCAAGCACTTTGTTACAAAAATCTTTAAGTTAACTTTCCCCAAATTTAATCCCATCCTTATAAAACAATTTCGGGTCGAACGGGATGCCAAATGGCACATACAAATTCTTGATTAGAAAAATGAATGGCATTCCTTTGTTAAGATGATTTCAAGTCATGATATTAAAATTTAATCCCTTGATAAAAAGTTTAGTTTTGAAAATTTTATTAGATGTATCATGACTTGTTTCCAAAAGCTTATTTGACCCATGTGCATAGGCCCAACATTGGTATTTATTACATCAGGCAACGGTTTGATAGATAAATCCCCCAGAGAGTGTTCAATATCGATTTTATCATATCATTTGTCCTTATCTGATTTTAAATCATCGGGATAAACTACGTTGAAAGGTAATAGATCATTAAAGTTTAAAATGTTTTGTTCCTCTTCATCACATTAGGACAATGATGTTTCATCTTTCAAATTAAATTTATCAATGTGTTGAGGACTTAAAGTGGGTTCAGCTAAGAAATTTAATTTAGACGTTTGAGCACCATTGTAAACAATTGCTGGAAATTCATTCTCAAAATTATTAAGGAAGTCTAAATCATCAAGATAACTAGTCATAGGCTCGGGTGGCGGAAAAGAAGGCATACTGGCTTTTTCATTTATCTTTTTCTGAATCCGTTTTTAAATCGTTGACAAAAATTATTTTGTAAGAAAATGAATTTTTGTCGAAAATTACTGTGCAATCTCATCCGACGGGATTCGTCAAACGTATTCTTATAAGCAATTTCATCGTTGTTAAGAGAACTTACCGTAGGCTCACACGAGAGTGTTGCTTCATATATTAACGTGTCATTGAAGACTATAGCTGGGAATTCCGTTTCAACATATCCGAGGTCGTGAACGTCTTCATTATCCCAGATCTTACCATACGTAGCAGTTTCCCAGTTATACACCTTACCACGCCTATGAGCTTTTTCTTCCTCAAGCCTGATATACTCCTCCATAGTAATGTTGGGGTTGTCCATTTTAACTGTAATAAATTTGCATGGAAAGAAAACTATTAAATAGCTTAATACGCCGTATTCAATGAACTGAATACGCCGTATTGATGATATAGTCAAATACGCTGTATTGGTTTGAAAAAAATTTATACGCCCTAACCAATAAATTGAATACGTCATATTGAGTATTCGACTCAGAAAGTTACAGTAGACGGTAACAACGCAAAAACACACAAACACACAATATGCAAAAATATACAATGCAAAAATCAAACACACAAATATGCAAATTAAACTAAACTAAACTAAACTAAAATACTAATAAATAAGAATTAAACAACTTTACTCCCCGGTAACGGCGCAAAAAACTTGATGTGTCGTTATGTACGTGTTATTTATGTATCACGTTTTACTATTGATTTTATGCCGACTATACCTAAAAACAACACTTTAACGGGCAGTGTACCTGGTCAGAATGGTGGGGTGGGGGGGAAAGGGGGGGAGGGGGGGGGGGGGGGGGGGGAGGGGGGGGGGGGGGAGGGAGGGGGGGGGGGTGAGGGGGGGGGGGGGAGGGAAGAAAAGGGGGGTGAAGGGGGGGGGTGGGGGGGGGGGGGGGGAATGGGGGGAGAAAGGGGGGGGGGGGGGGGAGGGGCGGAAGGGGGGGGGGGGGGGGGGGGGGGAGAGTTTAGTGGTAAGTAGGGTGTCGATCACTAAGATCGAGAGCGTTAATATCTTAATCTATCAGTATTTTAGTTATCTATGTTGTACTAAATTAATCTAATTTATGCTAAACCTAAGTTAAACCTAAACTAATGATAAAGGGATTGTTTGTTTTTTTTTTTTGCCTGAGAGCCTGGCACGGGGTTTTAGTTATCCTAACACTAAGTTTTGATGATAAATAACTCAAAAAACACCACTATAAGACACACAAAACAATAGAGAAAGCGATCGAGAACTAATGTAAGGAAAATGTATCAACCATGAATAATCCGATAAAATGCAGGTTTGTTTATTAGTGCAATGATTGTCTTTTCTCGAAGGGGCATATCATTCCTAGACTTAGGCGGTACTATCTTCCTAATACCTATACACGCTAATCTATCACAATTAGACGCATCCGCGTAAAGCATCCTTATGTTGATTATAATCTATCTTAGGATCTAAGTAATGGTGATCTTACTAAACCCTAGTTCATCGAGACTTTACTCACTTACTGCTTAACGGCTCTTCATATACTAGTAGTCCACTGTCCAAGTCCTTACCAATGGAATAAGAACGTACTCGTTGATACCAAGGTCACCTTATGGCTCAACTAAGCTTACTAAACTAAAGGCAAGGATAGGTCAAGGTCAATATTTGTGATCCTATGATTCTAGGTATATAAATTGCAATATGGAGAGCTATCCTGGACTCTTAGCCTACGCCCAAACAACACCGAAGTTGCAGCGCATTAAATATGTAGGACTAGACCCTGTTGAATGATAGGTCGCATACTTAAGCACGTAAACGAATATAAATTGATAAACAACAATCAACGATAAACTAAGCAATCAAGATAAACAAACCAAACATTAGATCTTCGTAAACATGGCTGATGCCTAAAGGTATCAGCCGATAGCTATTGTAAAAATACACACGGTTTGATATATGAACGATTAAAATAAAGAAACCTTAATCGAACGCGTATTCGGTTGCGCAAAGATTACAAGAGTTTTCCTATGATCTTGAGGCTCTTTTTTGACCTTCTAGGCTCCTTTATTCGTCTCTTGGTCGACTTGGTGGTTTAGGGATTCACTTGCATACCTAAAACTGAGTTTTGGGTCGTCTATATATAGGGTTTGGAAACAGATCAATACATCATATCGAGCAATGTGGGATACGGCCTATTGGGGATTTCTTGGAGTAAGGACCACGTTTGATATCTTCCAGAATATTCACCTTCTATATCTTGAATACGGCGTATAGGTTTCTACTAGAAGGCGTATTGGTCTTTATGTCTTCGTGGTTTCTTGTCAAGTGTAGGCACGGACACGCCGTATCTTCTTAATGGATATGGCGTATTGTGGTAAAACTAGTTCCTTCTTCATCATTGACCAAAGTATTATATACGGCGTATCGTTGATGTGGATACGGCGTAATCTTCAAGGTCAGGCAATGGTCTTCTGATTCGTCAAAGTCTTGGATACGTCGTATAGGTCTAGAATAATACGGCGTATTTTCTGTCAGATCAGTAGACTTTCTCAAACTCTTCGTTTATGCTTTAAAATACATGCCTTTTAGCATAACTTCACCAAGTACTCCATGATTACTGCAATTCTTAAATATAAATTATTAAGTAACAATTCTTTGCAATAACTATACAAAATGGGTTAATAACATGGGATAAATGATGTTATAAAATAGACATTATTTGATGTCATCATATACCAGCAATGGAAACGTCTAGCAACACTCGCATTGCCATAAACTAGAAATACTTGAGATGTTGTTTCAAGAAAAACTCTCAGCACAATGGTTATGTATTACTTGTTATCATCATCCCTTTGTTACAGATACCGTTAAACCATGGATATGGATCCTAACTCATTCCATATAGTTTAACTATTTTAGTTTCTTGTTATAGAAGTTAATTTAGATATACCAAATGTAATTAAGAATCATCTTAAATTACCCTTTGGGTATGGCCATACAATTATCTGATTAATTCTAGAGAGGGCCCATGGTATCATTCTGCACAAATCAAGTGGATGAACAAATTCTTTATTGACTACAAGTGTTGTAGATGTTGCTTCACATCACTTCCAAGAATAGCCTTTATAACTACCTTTTTCGGGATAGTGTTTGACTTATAATCAAAAAGTGATATCCACACATACAAAACTAGCTTGCATCTCAAGTCTAAGGATGACTTATTTAACCATTTTTGATATCTTACTCATGACGAGGATCCAAAAGTAAATATTCGAAGGTTGAGGTGTCCAATATGCATCCCTTGTGAATAACATGTGAGGTTTGTGGGAATAATCCACAGATTCAAAATGTATAACTAAACACTCACATTTGGCTTAATGTAACTGTATTCCCATATTGCTAACCGACAATGGACATTTTTAGAATAATATTCAAGGATTAAACATGCAAATATAGAACACAGTAGTATAAATAATAACGATTATACCAAGTATATCAGTTCATTATTTAAATACAACTGCTTTTAGTTTCATTATCCAAATACTAAAAAACAGATATGCATAAGACTACTTAGTTAGTTGAAGTCTAATGTTTCCAACGTTTGGGTGTGCTCAACTCTTTATGTAAAAAAAGAAAAAAAAAAAAAGAAAACAAGAAAAGTAAAATACCATCGATAACTTTCTGAATACTTGTTTTAAATTCACAAATTGTGAAGGATTTGAATGATATGATGAGTGTCGTATTTGCATACTATTGCAAGTGTCATAGTATGGAAATGTCACAGTACTTTAATGAGGTATTTGTAGTCACCAACATACCTATCGTAGACAATCATCTTTACTGTTTCTTAAAATGTAAAGTATTCTCATTCTTAACGTGTATTGCAACAATGCTCTTAGCTAAGCATATCTAGTCAGCCAGATTTATCATAAATGATGAAATTCTACTTTAACTAGGATTGATTATCCTCTAGCATTAGTGTACAAAAAACAACACTATGTCTTATATAATTCGTAAACGTTTGTTTTAACAGTCATCTAAATCACTCTCAATTAGATACAGTTGTTGTCAGCTTATCTTGCTCTTATGCAAAAGTAACAACCAGTCTCAAACGCATATATATATATATATATATATATATATATATATATATATAAAATTATATATATATACTATATAAATATAAATATATAATATATATACATATATACATGATGAATCCTTAGTTAAAAACACAAGGTTTCTATTCATGTATTAAATTATCTCAAATGAAATATATCATTTAAGACTTGCCTCAATGATATATTGCATTGTGTTGGACTTAATCACCGCATATGTTTATTTCAATAAACATTTATTCCAATGTCGTTTGTTTTATTTCCTAAATTCCCAAGTGAAGTTTCATTCCAATCTCAAGGATTAACATCTAGCTTTGATGGAATGATGCTTTCAATATGTTACACAACATATGAATTTTAAGGAAAAACATAGTGCTCCCACTTGATGTTAGGTGTACTCAGGAGTTATCTTAATTTAATCAAAAATCATATTGTAATTAAACTTAAGATTTTAGCTCCTAGATGCATGATCTAATCAACATTTGGATTCTCTTATCTTGTATGCTTTATAAATATTATTTTGGACTCATAACCCTTATCGATTACACACCGTCCTCGCACAGGTAATCATAAAGGAAAGAGTTATAAAACTTAATTGTCATATTTCATATTCATGGAAACATGTATGTCAATTAATTATCTTTATATAATTAATGCGTGTAGAAAGGAAGATTTAATCACAGTCAACTGCTTGAGTAAGATTAAAAACTCTTATCATCAGTCAGACATTAATATGTATACAATTTTGTCCTTGCGAGCCTTTCTTCAAAAGAAACTCATTCTAACCTTACAATTTTACTGTTCGGTGAAAGATCAATCAGGCTCAAAACATTGATTATCATTTTAAGGACTGCATCTTGTCATTCACAAGGATGCCAAGACTTTGTTTGCTGCTATACAAACAAGATTTGGTGGTAATGATGCCACAAAGAAGACTCAGAAGACTTTTCTGAAGCAAATGTGTTGGGAATTATATTTGAGTTGATAAGACAAAACATATGAAAGATGAAGGACTTAAAAGACAAAGGAAGAATTCTTCAAAAGATGGCAGCTTACAGAAGATTTCCTAGAAGATAATTATAAAAGTTAGCAAGATTTGTTTATTTCCTAATACTTATCCTTTGTAAACCTAATATCTCTATTATATAAAGAGATATAGGTCATGTTATTTTCTATGTCTCAAAATGTAAACATCAGGAAAGTGTGTGTGTGTGTTCTAGGCATCAAGTCTCATTGTAGACGCCTAGGTTGTTTATGTTTTAGCCCCAAGATTAATGTTTCGTTGATCCTGTTAGATTAGGTAACCGTTCTACAGTTGATCATGTAGAATTGAGGCTTGTAGTAGTCATTGTATCAACAAAGATAATGATGAAAAACCTTGTTAAGATAACATTGATTTGTTCTTATTCCGTTGCATGTTATTATCATTGTTATTCATCCTATTTGAAGTCTAAACAACCTCGAGCTATAAACGATCCAAAAACTATTACGTGTTTTAGTTCTATCAGGTGGTATCAGAGCCACGGGGCTCTTGATCTAGGATCTACAAGGTGATTTTGTGTCATGTTTATGAAGTGAAGAAGGTAGAAGTTTTCTATTTTTATTAATTAGCAGGTTTGAAGAAGATTAGGGTTTTTGAAAACCCTAATTCAATAAAAACAGAAAGTTTTCATGATGGCAGTTCGTTGATCCTTGAAGGACGAAGGTTATGAAGAACACGGCTTCATAGATAACTTACAATTTCTTTGGATCAAATACTTGTCAATTGGGTTGAGCCAAATTGCATATTTAGTATTTTTGAACCAAGTGCATGCTATAGTGTATATTTCTTGACTAATACAAGAACCCTATGTTCACATGTTCACAAGAAGACAGAACTGTTCAAGAATTATATGTTCATGTGTTTACAAGAAAACAGAACATGGTAAGTATACATTATAAGTCTTTGAATAATTCAAGGACATCATGTTTATGTGTTTAACAAGAAGAACAACCAATTTTTCTACTACTTTATAGTTGTAAAGTCATTGTTAATTAGGACTTCCTATTTTGTCTTAAACTAGAAAACATAATTATAGTAATAAGTAGTTATGGACACAATACTTTTGTGTTCAATAGTAATTTTCTAGTTAATTTCTACTTCAATATTATGATTTATTAATATTTAACCACAATTTAGATTGACTAAACATGTAGTCGGAATGTTGAGTAGCTTTTACATTATATCATGGACATTGAATGTATAGGCAATCAAAATCATGTATGTTTAAGTCCTAGGTAGTTTCATTAGCTTTCTTTACTTTTGCAGTCAAGAGAAACCAATAATATGTTGTTCCTTGCACACACTTGTGATTTATCCACTTGTGTAAGGTAACTACATATATTATGAAGACAAACGACACAACATGCGCTTGATTGTGTGAACAATATTATAGTGTCATAAATATTACAAGTAGATTTAGAACCATTCCGTTAATAAGGATTGTGTTTATTATTCTATAAATAACGTTTCGAGGGAAGCAACATGCGGAAAGGCAAACTGATTATCCATCTTATCCTTCTTATTTTAAGAAAACTTCTCATTTGATCCTAACTCTATATATATATATATATATATATATATATATATGAGCAATATTTCTTTCATATTTATATCTAAACATTTCTAATTACATCATCACGTTTTTTTGTCGTTCGAGGCCAAAAAGTATATATAAATAATATGATCATCATCAATATAAGAGATACATAATAGTTTCATAATCAGAGATCAATATAATCATGATTTAATTGATTTTTGAACATATATATCCTTCTTAAAAGTATGAGAATGATATTGATATAATTACAAATTTTGAAATGACGTTTATGTAATTACAAAATTAAAAAAGATATTTATGTAAGGATATACATGTAATTCTCCTTATTTTTAACGACTTGTTTTTGTTAAATTGAATGTTTATGATGAGACAACTTAGTCAAACATTATATGAAAAAGTATCAACCTTTATTTTTTGTTCAAGGGATTCAAAATACTATACACGATTCAAATATAAGAAAATAAGCGGCGTGTGTTGGATGCAGGTAGAAAGCTTGACCCTTTGGTTTATTGGAAGTTGAAATCTAATCCAGTTTCACATGATTATGTAACCAGCCACAAAAAAAAACACACACACATGTTGGGAACCCTAGCCCCCATCAATCACAGCCTCCTATTTTCAATTTAAAAAAAACCCCTAGCCCCCATCAATCACAGCCTCCTATTTTCAATTTAAAAAAACCCTATGGCGATCATTCTAATTGCTTGATTCGAATCCTGTTAATCATCAATCATTGAATAACGTTTGATTAATATGGATCAAATGTTCTTACACCTTGTTCGCCCTATTCCTGTGATTGGTTCTAGGCTTTCATCTCCGGTTGATCCCTATTACTAACGTGATCGGATAGGAACCGTTAGGTGTTTAGACATTTATGTGTTCATTTTAATTACTCTTTATTTGATTCGACGTGATTTTAGGGTTTGATCGTGCAATTTTCTTTTTTAGGGTTTTTTTTATTTGTTTTTTTTTTTTTTTTATTTGTTTGGTGAGTTGGTAACATGGTGGCTATTTCCAAAGAGGAAGAGGTACAAAAGATTTCGACATCTATTTTCGTTACAAATTTTCCGGATCACGCTAAGGCAAAGGATTTATGGAATGTTTGTAAACAATACGGTCAAGTGGTTGATGCATTCATCCCGGATAGAAAGTCTAAGGCGGGTAAGAGATATGGCTTCGTTCGATTTATTAGAGTATATGATGTAGACCGTTTGGTTAGCAATTTGTGTACATTATGGATGGGGAGTCATCATCTTCACGCGAACGTCGCTAGGTTTCAGAGACCTCCTGCTGTTAATAGTGGTGGATATACGCATCAGAATGGTAATTATGTGCCTAAAAAAACAGAAGCCAATTCGAATAATGGACATAGAACGGACAAAAGGTCTTATGTTAATGTTGTTAATGGGGATACAAAATCGACAGAAGCGTGTGAACCAGCTTTACTTCTTGATGAGTCATGTCTTAACCAACTGGATTACTCGTTAGGTTTGCTTGGTAAAGTTAAAGAATTCAGCAGTTTTGATAATATGAGAATGGTATTGGGGAATGAAGGCTTCGATGACATTAATTTAAGGTATATGGGAGGTATGTGGATCATGATTGATTTTAAAACGGAAGATACTAAAGCTAAGTTTCAGTCGTGCTTAGGAGCGACATCATGGTTTTCTCTACTCATACAAGCGTCCAAAGAGTTTGTTATTGATGAACGTATCACTTGGGTAGACATTGAAGGAATACCTCTCAAATTATGGTCGGAAAGTACGTTTAATAGGATTGCGGCAAAATGGGGTAAGATGCTTTATTTGGAGAAATTAGATGAAGGGTGTTTGTATAGTAAGAGGTTGTGTATTCTTACTACTGGAAAATCAAACATACTCGAAACGTTCAAAATCATTCATAAAGGGAAGAGATTTTTGGTGAGAGCAAAAGAAACCATGGGATGGATTCCTGATTTTGATGAACAAGAGGAAGATAATAGCGAATCGGAAGACGAGCAATCCGTAGGTTTTATTAAGGAAGACTTTGATGGTAGTGATGTAGAGAAGGAAGGGGATAATAACGTTAGTATGGTTCCAGACTCGGTGAAGGAAGATGTGAATGTGCAAGCTGAAGAGAAAGGTAATGATTTTGATGTTAATAATTCTCTTGATCCTTTTGAGCTATATTCGCTATTGAATAAAAAGAGAAATGTGGAGGAGAAAATGGATAAGTCGAATGAAACAGTGAGTATTCCATTTCCTCCTGGATTTACTCCTTGTGACGAAACAGAAGTTGAGTGTGATAAGAAGTCTATGGGTAATAATGAAGGCAGCGGGTCTGACAACGAAAAAGGGGAATCGGTTTCTATTGGTTCAAGGAAAAGCAACAAGATAGAAATTAAAAGGACGGGGGGTTCGTTATTAACTGTTATGGAGGAATTGATCAAGGTGGGAAAGACGATGGGTTACAATATGGAAGGATGTATGAAAAATATTGAAGAAATAATTGAAATTCAAGGAGGAAAAGAGGTTTTTAAATGAATATGGTTTCTCTTAACGTTCAAGGCCTAAACCCTAAGGCCAAAAAAGATTGGGTTAAGGAGATTTGTGTTTCTCATAAGGTGAATTTTCTTACCTTACAAGAGACCAAGATGGAGGATATTTCTTTGATTGATGTTAAATGTTGTTGGGGTAACTATGCTTTTGAGTATGTGTATAGTCCGGCGGTTGGTAATTCGGGTGGCATTTTATGTGTGTGGGAGAAGTCGGCTTTTAAGAAAAACAATTCTACGATTTCCGATTATTTTGTTATGATTAGCGGGTCTTGGTTATGTAGTGGTGTAAATCTTTTGATTATTTCGGTGTATGCTCCTCAAGAATATGCCGAAAAGAAAATGCTTTGGGATTATTTGGTTCATGTGATTAGTAAATGGGACGGGGAGGTGATCGTTATGGGAGATTTTAATGAGGTTCGATTCAAGAATGAAAGATTTGGCTCGTTATTTCATGCTCATGGCGCGGATGCTTTTAATAGATTTATTTTGCAAGCAAATCTTCAAGAGATCCCCCTTGGAGGTTGTTCTTTCACTTGGTGTCATAGATCCGCTAAGAAGATGAGTAAGCTAGACCGGTTTCTTATGTCGGAAGGCTTGTTGGGTGTGAATCCTAACTTTTCGGCTTTAACGTTGGATAGGTACCTATCGGATCATAGACCTATTATGTTGCGTGATTCTTCCCATGATTATGGCCCTATCCCTTTTAGGATGTATCATTATTGGTTCGAGATAGACGGATTTGAAGAGATGATTTCGAAAGCTTGGTGTGAATGTCCAATCGTTGAGGTAAATCCTATGTTGTACTTGATGTATAAGATGAAATTTCTCAAAAAGTGTATTCGTGAGTGGAATGGGAAGAGACAATCTAATAAGTGTAAAAAAAGGGCTTTTAAAAAAGATCTCCATGACTTGGAAATTGTTATTGACCAAGGCAATGCTACGGATGATATTCTATATAAAAGAATGGAGATCATTAAAGACATCCAAGAAGCGGAGAAAGTGGATAATTTGGAGGCGGCGCAAAAAGCTAAGATAAAATGGGCGATAGAAGGAGACGAGAATACAAAGTTTTATCATGGGATTTTAAATAAGAAACGTAATCAACTTGGTATACGTGGAGTCTTAAAAGATGGTATGTGGATCGATAATCCGGCTATGGTTAAAAAGGAGTTCTTGGAGCATTTTAGTACTCGGTTCCAGCAGCCTCGTCGTATTCGTCCAGTGATCAATATTGATTTTCCTCGTACGATTAGTGAGCTGAAAAAAAATGAATTGGAAGGTGATATTTCGTACCAAGAGATTAAGCGGGCGGTGTGGGATTGTGGGATTGATAAATCTCCGGGACCGGATGGAGTTACTTTTGGTTTCATTAGAAGATATTGGTCTTTAATTGAAAAGGATGTAGTGGCGGCGGTTCAACATTTTTTTACTTCCGGTAATTTTCCTAAAGGTTGTAATGCGTCGTTTATTGCTTTGATCCCTAAGATTCCGGATGCTAAATTGGTTAAGGACTTTCGTCCAATTAGTCTTATAGGGAGCTTATATAAAATTATTGCGAAAATTTTGGCTAATCGGCTTGTTGGTGTGTTGGGTGACTTAGTTAGTGAGGTTCAATCGGCTTTTGTGGCGGATAGACAAATTCTAGACGGTCCGCTCATTCTCAACGAGGTTCTTCAATGGTGTAAAGCGAAAAAAAAACAAACGTTTATTTTCAAGATTGATTTTGAAAAGGCTTATGATTCCGTTCGTTGGGATTTCTTAGGAGACGTTTTAAATCGTTTTGGCTTTGGTGCTAAATGGTGTGGTTGGATACAAGAATGCCTTCGATCTTCTCGTGGTTCGGTTTTAGTAAATGGAAGTACGACGGAGGAATTTCAATTTTATAAAGGCTTAAAACAAGGTGATCCGTTATCTCCTTTCTTATTTATATTGGTTATGGAGAGTCTTCATTTGTCCTTTAAAAGAGTGGAGGATGCGGGTATGTTTAATGGTATCAAGATTAACTCTTCTATGACTTTATCTCATATGTTTTATGCGGACGATGCTATATTCATGGGTCAATGGAGTAAGCGGAATATTGATACTTTAATGTATATGTTAAAGTGTTTTGAACGGGCTTCGGGTCTTAGTATTAATCTTAGTAAAAGTAAACTCATGGGGTTAGCGGTTTCGATAGAGAAGGTCGAAGAAGTTACGAGACATATTGGTTGTGGCATTCTTAATACTCCGTTTTCTTTTCTTGGCTCGAAAGTAGGGGGATGTATGTCTCGGATTAAATCATGGGATGAGGTTATCGACAAAATGGTGAATCGACTTTCTAAATGGAAGATGAAAACTTTGTCTATTGGAGGTAGGCTCACTCTTCTTAAAGCGGTTTTTGGTTCTATGCCTATTTATCATATGTCTATTTTTAAGGTTCCTATGTTGGTTCTACAACGTATGGAATCCAATCCGGTGTCACTTTTTTAATGGCAATGATCTTGATAGTAAAAGGTCAATTTGGGTTAGTTGGAATAAAGTCTTGACGTCAAAGGAGAAAGGAGGTCTTGGTGTATCTAGTTTATTCGCGCTTAATAGAAGCGTTAATTGTTTTAAATGGGTTTGGCGATATTTTAACAAAGTGACTCGTTATGGTAGTGGTCATACATGCTAATACATTGAGTTGATGGTAGGATTGGTAGAGCCTGGAATGTCGGACATACGTCGATTTGGTGTCGATAATTATTAAAGAAATGGAGAGGTAGCTTCCCATAGGCAATTGATCTTAGTAAGTATGATTCATAAGAAGATGAGGGGAATGGTTTCGATATACTTCTTTTTGAAGGATGTTGGAGGGGGGTAGCAAGCGATTGCAAAAGAGGTTTTTCCACGCATTTATGCCTTGAGGTAAACAAACACATTCGGTAGCTTTCAAATTTTGAGCAGACATCTTATCTCCTCTTTGCGAAGAGATGCCGCGTAGTGGCATTGAATCCGAAAGTGGACTTCTTTGACAGTTTGGAGGGAGAGATTGTTAAGGTCCATGGGAGGATAGGTGGTCGTAAGGATTTAAATGGGGATCGGGGGGAATTTCAGAAGCTTCGTCGCAAGGTATTTTGACAAACAATAGATTACCATATATTTCTTCCAAAACAAGAATGTTTAAAGAATTGCCTCTTAAAGTCAATGTTCCACTGCCTTGGAAGGTGCGTATAAATGGTTTACCGACTCAGGTGAACATTTCACTTAGAAGGTTAGATTATCCCTTCTATCCTATGACCTCTATGCGAGACGGAGTTGAATCTTCGAAACCATTTGTTCTTTATTGTAGTGTTGTTAAGAGCTATTTTTCGAGGGTTTGTATTTGGTGGGATGTGAGTTACATGGTCTTGAAATACTGATTTGATTAGGTGGATATTCGTTGGATAACTAATTTACGGCTGTATGCCCTTCAAGCAAAAAGATATATTAAATAGGGGCATTTGTGTTATGGTCTATGGTGGTTCATTTGGGCTTTTCGGATAAGAAGAATGTTGGCCTTTCGTTCCTTCTTCCAATCAAATTTTGATGAACTACGTGCTCTCAGTCTTTCTTTTGGGGTCCGTTTATAGATGTAAAAGCTACTTTCTAACTTGGGTGGATTGGTTAAAAAATCCTCACCTTGTGTCCTTGTAATGTTCTAGCTTCTTGCTAGTGTTTTCTTTTAATAAAATTCGCCGTTCAAAAAAAAAAAAAAAACGACTTATGGGCACTTTTTCCAATCCCAATGCATACAATCGATACTCCCGAGCATTCCCGGGAGTCCATGTTTTTCTTTGTGCAATTCATATGTTTTTTGAATATCAGTTGCAGTTGGCCTTCTTAAAAACTTATCATAATATAAAAAGTGAATGCACTTAGTAAAGTGATCTAAGCATTCTCGTGAAGTACGTTCAGCAAATTGCAAATACTCATCAAATGCATCAGGTGAAGTGTCGTACGCCATTTGGCGTATGGCGGATGTGCACTTTAAAATAGGACCAATACTTTTACGACCGGTCGCATCGAGCCGTGATCTAAAATAACTAAAGTACTCAAGCAAGGGTTGCACATCATAACTTAAGATATCGTTGAGTATTTTATTAAAAAGTCTAGAGCTAATACGATACCTGAGCCTAAACTTTTCTTCAGGATATTTAGGTTCATACTCGTCGTCGCCAAAATAGTCGTCGATTAGCCTTTGTTCCGCCTCTTCTCGTTCACGATATATGTAAGTCATCCTCCTCTTTGGACCATCACTCGAACCCCCGGCTTCTTGCTCACACAAACCCACATAATGTTGATACGACTCATAATCCCGCATATATCGATCATAGTCGGGTTGAAAGATCGCATCATAATGATCGTATGTGTCGGTTGGGTCGAAATCGTTGAGATTATTTTGATCCATATTTGAAAGAAAAAAGAGAAGTATTGATGTAGAAGATGTATTGAAAGTGTGTGTCAAGTATGAAATAATAAGAGGGTATTTATAGGATTTTTAAATAGGTAAAATTAAGGTTTTTGGGGTATTTTTTTGAAAAACCGCTCCCCCCAACGGTCCTCCAACGAATACTTTAAAAAAAAAAAGTTTCGCGTGTGCTGTTAGCCATGGCGCGAGAAGGCTTGGCGCCAGGCTGGGAGTGGTGCGCCATGGCCTTTTTTCGAGCCAAGGCTTAGCGCCAGGCTAACAGCCGACCACTCCCTCTGCTCTAATTTACTTGAATCAAATATGTTTTGAAAAAATAAAGTCTGGGTTCTAAAAAATCATATGTATATTGTGATATGACATGGATCTGATATTATATACATATACTATATTTGGAAAGAAACGACGTCGTTTCGACGTCGTTTTACACCTGCGAAAATAGTTAGCCCAGCCCAAGATAAAAAAAAACTTTCGGCCCAAAGTAGATAAAAGAAAAAAAACTTACAAAACGGCCCTTCAACTTTTAATTATTTACGACTTTTTAATATAATAAACTTTATTTATCAAATATATACCACATATCTACCGACTCATTCAAATAAAAAAATACCCGCGAAAAGATCTTCGGATTGCGAACAAACATATACTATATTTGGAAAGAAAAGACGTCGTTTTACGCCTGCGAAAATTGTTAGCCCAACCCAAGATAAAAAAAAAACTTTCGGCCCAAAGTAGATAAAAGAAAAAAAAACTTACAAAACGCCCCCTCAACTTTTAACTATTTACGACTTTTACATATACTATATTTGGAAAGAAACGACGTCGTTTCGACGTCGTTTTACGCCTGCGAAAATTGTTAGGCCAGCCCAAGATATAAAAAAAAAACTTTCGGCCCAAAGTACATAAAAGAAAAAAAAACTTACAAAACGGCCCCTCAACTTTTAACTATTTGCGACTTTTTAATATTTGGAAAGAAACGACGTCGTTTCGACGTCGTTTTACATAAACTTTATTTATCAAATATATACAACATATCTACCGACTCATTCAAATCAAAAAATACCCGCGGAAAGATCTTCGGATTGCGAACAAAACGAGCCTAATATTGCAATGCTTCCGACAAACGCACGATTTTATAAAAAATGTTGAAGTTTAATATAAATAAAAGAAAAAAAGAAAATATTCAAAACGTACCTTCAACTTTTAAATATTTACGATTTTTTTATATAATAAATTTATTTATCAAATACATAACGCATATCTATCGATTCATTCAGATAAAAAAATACCCGCGAAAAGATGTTCACATTGCGAACAAAACGAGCCCAATATTAAAATGCTTTCGACATAAGTACGATTTTATAGGAAATGTTGAAGTTTAATATTCCGTAATTGTTAAAAAAATGGTTAGTGAAATAAATAACATGTGTTCCATACAAGTCAGGCCCGCCGCAACGCGTGGACAGATTTGCACTCAATATTCATTCGAAACAGATTCGTGAAAAATTATGCCCCATGGCTACGCACGAGCTATGTAATCAAATCGTACAAAACAAGCACCGCCGCAACGCGCAAAAGGTCCAGATCTTATGCAATCAAAAACCGCCCTACGATAAGCCAAAAGAAAATTTTAAATTCTTTTAAAAAAAAAAAAAAATTAACACCCCGCAGCAACGCGCGAGCAATGATACTTGTTCTTATCTATAAACCAAACTGCATTTTCGCATTGATGACTCAGTAGGCTTACCAATTTGAGATAACAAATGACAAATCACTGCTTTGGTCTAATCATAGGACATGACTATGCTTTAGAATAACATTTTATGCATATATGTCTAGGATCTTTTAGGCTGGATGGTACAGGAATGTCTCACTCACCATACACCTCAGCGCCACGTCAGCTTTCTCTCTTTAACTTTACCACTCACTTTTCAACCGTTTTAACACTCACCTTTCATACCAAACTCACCTTACACATCATTTTTTTATTTAATTAGTTTCATTCATAAATTAAAAAAGTAAATGTAAACGTACGAAATTAATAAAAATGTAAACGTAATTAAAAACTTTTATTTATATATTAAAAACATTACATAAAAAAGTACAATACGAAAATAAAAATACATAACAAAGTACGAAACAAACAAAGCTAAAACTAAGCATTTTGAGCCAAGTGTTCGATCAAATCGTGTCGAAGGTTTTGATGCTCTTGTGATGATCTGATCCACCTCATAACTCGTTGCACTTGTTCTTCATTTCGTAGCGGGTCGTCCGGCTGATGTGCTTCCTCCGGGAACCATGTAGGAGATATCGCAACTTCTTTGTATTTGCGAATCATATTATGTAATATGATGCATGTGTACATCATATTAACAATCCTATCTTTTTTTAGCGCTCGTGTGGGATTGGCTAGTATTGCCCATTTCTTCTTAAGAACACCAAACGCTCGTTCCACATCTTTCCTTGCCGATTCCTGCTTTTTCTTATACAAAATTCGTCTGTGGTCATCATCAGCTGGTTCTGGAATCGTCTTAACGAGTGGCGCCAATTCCGGATATATCCCGTCAACAAGATAGTATCCAGATGGGTAAGTTACGCCGTTAGCCACAAAAGGAATCTCAGGTGCTCGTCCGGTTTTGAGATCGTTAAATAAAGGGGATTGATACAAAACATTGATGTCGTTGTTCGACCCAGCAACACCAAAGAAAGCATGCCATATCCACAAGTCTTGCGACGCAACAGCTTCAAGCAGAATGAACAACTTGCACATATAGCATCCTAGTTATAGTTCTAGATTTCTTTGATAGTGTAGTCTGTTGCAACAATTATTACACATTAGTCTGGTCTCAAGTACCAATAGGCACCGCCATTGGTTGCTAGTCTAAAATTCACGCCATTGATATAATGTAAGAACACACCAAATCATGATTGTCATTCAAGCACACATCTTCCACAAGTAACACAGACAAAGTTGACATGCGAGGTCTTATCAATCAAATAGACATGTACAGCAGTTACAGACTATTATTATTAGAAAACTTAAAATTCCCTACGGGTGGCTTCAACATCTTGCTTCTTCCTTGACTATTTTAGACATTAAATCATCATCCCAGTGATTGCTCTTAAGCTGTGGTCTGCTAACACTAGTATGGGAAATTACTCCTGTAGAGAAAGACACGCGTTTGTTAGTTTTCCTAATGTCTTGAGGCAACTGTTGTGTTCTAGTTTGATTAGGCTTTATGTGCACTTTATACATTCCTGGTGCAATCACATTTGTGTTCTTAAAAATTGGCAACACATTCTGAGGAAAATCTGTGCATGACTGGTTTGAAAAAAACACCCCCCCCCTCATGGGACACATTTTGTGTGTACCAGACTTTGACTTTGAAAAATCATTCTTTGCGAGATAATCTGAAAAAATACTTGGTTTACCTAAAATTGATTGTCTTTGACTTTTAAAAGCATTTGGTGTCGAATAACCGATGATTTTTTTCAAACTTAGTTTCCCACATATTTATTCCTTTCATCTTTTCTATAGTTTTCATCAACTCACTTAATGCAAATCCTTTGTCTTGTATTGAGCTATCAAGTCTTGAATTTCAAAATATTGTATCACGTTCTTTCAGAAATACGTTTGACTGCTTTCTTTGAAAGATTAGTCATTTTTTATCATTCTTTGCACTGTTGAAAATCAAGTTCAAGGTTAATCGCAGTTTCTGAATGCTTCAAAACTCTTTGACATTGTTTCTACTTTTTAAAGCTCTTTTTCAGATGTTCACATCTTCCAAAGTTTCCAAGTAATCACATACAAATTAGTTAACTCATCAGATCAGTGTACACACCAAGTATTGCATTCATGTGCTCAGCATAGGAAATATTCCCTTAAAATCCGTCGATTCTCATTCAAAACATGTTATTTTAGTTCCAGTTGAGATTTGAAGTGTCTACTACAAGTTCAAGAGAATTAAAGTACTCAATCAGCAACCCTTTCCGCTTCAAAGCACAAGTGAAAATTTTCTAAGTCCGCATTGATTCTTCTAATTTAGGGGCAAAAATTCTTCGATTGTGTTTTGAATGAAAGATCTATGTGACCAAAATATGTTCTTTTAGCGATTGTTGTTGCAATGGTTCACACTCAATCAAAAATTGTGACAACACTCTTATTAATCTTGAAAAGTTCTATTCTAGAGCTTTTACACTATGATACCCATGTAATGGATTTCATCCATTCCGTTATTCTAACAAAGTTGATTTGTTTACAAAAAGACTCTTTAGAAAATACCATTAATTAAAAGATGTATGACTCATCTTTATCGTTCTTGGACAAAGTGATGTTCAGCGACTTTTCCCGTTGTTGGAACGAACAATCAATGAAAGATTATTCAACTTCATAATCAAACGGTCTGGTTAAATCGCTTAATTTTGATCGACTTTCTTTGTCAAGACGAATCGTTTCGTCAGATTCAAGGGCTAACATTATCGTCCGATTATCATTATAGCAACCTATATCATACAGACGAGGATTCGCTCTTGAGCTTTCTTGAGGAACTCAGGTTTTGCAAAACTCGTTTTACAATTACGATTAAGCATATTCATTGTTTGAACAGATTGGCCGGTTTTATATACAATATCATTCAAAACCTTGACTTTGTTTTCTAAAGCAATGACATTATCAAGTCATTGTCTTCGATCAAAAGTTTTTTGTTTTTAAGCTTAATCTGAGCACTTTTGCTTGTAGACATTATGGAGATGGTTTCTTGATGTGCATAAAGCTCCTTTTTCATATCCGAAATCGTTTGATTTAAATCATTTATTTGTCGAGTATATGCATTAGATGACTTTTCAAAATCGATTTTGTATGACATTAAATCCCCTTTAGCTTTTGCACAATCAATTTCCACCTTTGACGCATAATTCACATCATTATACATATCAGTTCCGCTTGGACCATCTTAAGGTATTTAAACATCAACTGATTAGTCTTGGACAGTTCATTGTTTGCTTCTTTAAAATGGTTATTTGATGATTCTAAACTTTTATTTTTAGTTTTGAAATCCTCAATTTCACCTTTCAATTTATCAACTAAAGCCTTGTTTGATGATTCCAAAAATTTATTTTGGTTTTTGCTGTCATCAATTTCACATTTTAGTTTCTGAATTAAAGAAGCAAGCAAATCACGTTCTTGATCAAGATCATCAGATCACCCTTCGTCCTAACTATATCAAACATATACCAATGAATCAATATGATGTTGTGTCACCTTGTTCCGCTAGATTATATGTCATAATTAGATTCTGGTTGCTCAGATGTCATTTTCCATGGCAACCCATTATAGCTGGCATTATTGTTTGTACCTTATGCATGGCTCATCATCAAGATTGGTCCAGAATTGTCAACTGAATCTGAGTAACCTCTTGGAATCAAGCCATACATATCAAGTGCTTCACAATTCCAGATCATCATACTCATCTTCAAATCATCTTTCCAATCAGCTTGTTTAGTCATTCATCTTAACCCCAGCTTCCTCTTGTTACACAAAAACTCTTTCTTGTATAACTGCATCCTTTACTCGTTTCGGTTTTTTGACATTCCCTTGATACATGCCCATAATCCTTGCAGTTATAACACTGAATCCCTGATATGTGTAAAAACACATATCCGTTTTATATGACAAACACGGACACGGGAAAGGAAAAAGAATACAAGAGCCGGGAGAATGCTATCAAAGGACAACAAAAGTCAACCCTTGGTCAACCAAAGTCAACTATATAAAGACAAAAAAATCCCAAATTTCCTAAATCAGTCCCTTAATGAAAACCAAATTGCAAAAATAATCCCTAAAACCTAACGGTGTTAACTCTTTTATTATAAGAGTTAACACCTGTTACTCTCTTATATAAACTAAATCCAAAACCTGTTATCCTTTACCCGACCCAAAACCCTTTATAAGCCCAAAGTCAAACGAGTAATAACCTCGGTAAAAGAAAAGTCAAATTTCCCTTTTATAAAAGTAAAACGCGGGAAAAGGAGTTACCACTATTCACCTTCTTCCTCGTTTTACCTCGAGCTCAAACCAAAGGGCAAATCAAAATTGGCCACGTGGAGAGACAATTCAAGGGATTAAGTACAAGCTGGCAGAGTATTACATCTCCAAGCGCTCTCATTGGTTAAAACCCACACAAAGGAATGACACGTTGGAATGAAGAAAACACACGGGGAAATGGAAATTTGCACCAAAAGACTTGAAAAAGAAGCACAATGGCTCTGACACACGGAATGCCACATTGGCAATCCGTGTGCTCACCAAAGTGATCCAACGGCTTAAAGTATGACTCAATGATTGGAATTTATTCAAGGGCTAAGATCAAGACAAGGAGATCAGGGCAAGAGACCTAGAACCTTCATTCTTAGGCTATAAATAGCCCTCACATTCACACATACGGGATATCTAGTTTTTAGCTTTTAAAAATTTTAGCTTATGTAATTTTCATTTAAAATGTTTTAACTTAATGTTTGCTCAAATGTAATTTCCTTTTCAGAATTGTACTCAAACTTTTCATTAATAGAATTCGTATTTGCTTTTCTCACATTCACTTAAAACTTTGTTTAATAAGCTTTTAATGTTACATAAGCTCCTCACAAGCTCATCTTAAGCTCTTTGAGTCTCTAAGCTCAAATTAAGCTCATAATAAGCATTTAATCTACTTAAACTATAAAAATCAGTTAATTACCTTTGCCTATTGGATTTTGAGCTTTTGGATGATGAACTAGCCATGGATGAGTTCATAAGGACTTTACTAGCTTATCATTTGATAAGCTAGAGCTGTAGAAATAGCTCCTTGAGCTTATTGCCTTTGTTTAGCTAAGGTTTCTGTAAGTTTTCTTTTAAATTCAAGTATCTTAGTTTAATAAGTTGCATTTGCTTATTTTCTGCTTAACTCTAGCTTATTTGTGCTTAATTTTGTTTCATTATGCTTATTAATCTTGTTTGACTATCTGTTTTTAGCTTTTGTAGTGTAGATCTTAGTCTTACTCATTTTGTGTCTTAAAAATCATAAAAACCAAAAAATATTAGCATAGTTATTAGCTTAATGAATCTGGCTTATTAGCTTATTGAAAATTGTTAATTAAGGTTGATATAATAGGTTTATCATCTGGTATTTGTTAATTGAGTATGCTATCTGTTTTTCATAAGCAAAAATGAGTATTCTGATTTTTAAAGGGGTGTTTGGCATAGCAGTACTAACTGCAAGTTAGTACTGCTAGAGGCCTTTGGTTTTTAGTTGTTGGTTTTAATCTCCTATTTAAGTTTGTTTAAGCTAGTTTCAAAAGTTAGATTAAGGTAAATCAAGTTTTCATAAGTTAGTTGTTCTTAGGTTCAAATCTGTCAATTTCTTCTTGCATAATGAGTTTTGTTCAGATCTAGCTTTTGCATTTACTTAATTTACATTTAGTTTGGTTTTAAATAGAGTAGAAGTAATCTGCATAAGGTCTGCATTTATAGGTTTTAAGTTTTGGTCATTTTAATGTCAACTGCATCAGCAATTTTTAAGGTCAAAAGTCCTTTTTCTAGCTCAAAATTCAGATAGTAATTCTATATCTTAGGATTTGAAATTCAGCATACAATTAGATCTAGGATAGTGGTTAATTGGTTTAAAGTTGTTTTTCAGAAAAAGCTCTTTAGATCATCTGTTTTTAAGCTCAAAATTTACTTTTCTTCTTTTTCAAAATCAGTACCTTCTGAGTATTCTGTCTGTTTTTGTTTAGCTTTTTCAATAAGCAAATGAATTTCAAAGGTAGTTTTTAGGAGCTTATTAGTAGTAGTTTTATCTAGTTTAGCTTATAAGTGCATAAGGATTTAAGAGCTTATTGAAAAATAAGCTCAAAGATCCCTGCAAGGCTTGTTTGGCTGTTAAGTTTTAATTAAGTGCTTATTAGAGTAATTTAGCTTATTGCTTTCTAGTTTTGCTAAAATTCTACTTAAAATAGTTTATTAGGTTAGTTTAATTTAGTTCTTAGCTTATTAAGTCAGCTTATTGCTTAATTTAGTTTTTTTTATTAAAACCAAAAACACCAAGTCAGTAGCCTGTAGCTTTTTCCTAGTACTTTTTAGTTGCTTAATTAGATTTCAAAATGTGTTTTGCTTATTGTTTTAAGTATATTTTTAGCTGTAATTTAAGAAAGTGTTAAGCTCTTAGCTGTAAGGATCCATTTTAGTGCTTAAAATTAAGCTCTAAGTAGCCCTTAGGGACTGATTGGTTTAAAAGATTTCATAAGAGCTTATTGTGATTTTCAGCTTATTGTTTTTGATTCTATGCTTGTTTCTGAGTTAGGTTAGCTTATTAGGATAGTTTTAGTGTAAGAGTAGCTTATTAAGTCTTAGTTTAGCTTATTTCATGATTTCAAGTTCTTAAGTTCTATATAAAAGCTAAAAAAAGAAGTTTTATATTTTTCTGTCTTTTTATCTATTTTCTAGCTTATTTAGGGCTTTTCATAAAAAGTTTCTTTTATTAAAAGTGCTTATTTTTAGCTTTTCTAAAACTTTGCTTTTATAAGTTTTCAAAAAAAATGGGAAGGTGGAAATCGGGGGTGAGCAAGGCTCGAACCCCCGACCTCAACACCCTCAACCCTTTTATAACAACACAACACACACCTCACTACCAACGCGCCCTGGGGTCTTTTTCATTATACATTTACAAAATTTATTACTTGTACACGTTTTTCTCATTTAAGCTTTATAAGTTGTTTAAGCTTATTTCGTGGCTTATTCATTAAGCTGTGACACCAAGCTTATTTTTCCTAGGTCCGTATTAGTTCAAGCTATTTTCCATATTTATTTAGAATTTTTATAATTAGTTTAGTATTTTTAAACATTTATTTTTATTAAAAACTTTAAAAAATCATAAAAAATAGAAAAATAATCAAAAAAATATAATTCTTTTTTAGAAAATTTTCTTTTATCGTAAAGTTTCTAAGAAAACTAGTTTCGCCTTCGTAGGGTTTAATTTGCAAAATTTCATTTTTTAAAGAACGGGATTCGTTCTCGTTTACATTTTTCGTGTTTTAAAGCTCATTTCAATTCCGCTTTTGTTCTAGTTTTCTTTAAACTTACTTTTTAGTCAATTAGAGTCTATTTAAAAAGAAAATTCAATTTAGGTTTAATTTTAGAAATTTAGGGTTTTTAACTGCCGTTTAGGGTTTCCGTTTTGCGTTTTAG
The DNA here is from genome assembly GCA_026074375.1 of Tanacetum coccineum. Taxonomy (NCBI): domain Eukaryota; kingdom Viridiplantae; phylum Streptophyta; class Magnoliopsida; order Asterales; family Asteraceae; genus Tanacetum; species Tanacetum coccineum. The sequence continues at coordinate 76,432 of BQNB010012496.1, forward strand.
TTAAAGTTTGATTTCCCGTTATTTGTTTTCGTGCTTAATTATTATCATTTGTTTATTTTAAATTGTAGAAGTAGATAATCAACTCAATCTTTGTTTCCAATTCAAATCATTGTCCGAACATCAAACGTGGTTTCAATTTCACAAATCGTTGGGGAATAACGACCCGGGAATCATACTTCCCGGTTAATATACGTATTATATTATATATATTTGTGAAGATTTTCTTTTTTTTACCTTTGTCCTCAAGGGTAATTTGGTAATTTCCCATCATATTATATATTTTATTATTACGTATATAAGATTGCTGCAATCAATTTTTGGCGCCGCTGCCGGGGATTTGTGATTAAGACTCCTTCGTTTGCATTTGTTGATCGTGATTTGAAGAACCTTTCATTTTCGAAAGTTACGTTTTTATAAAAATATAAAAAATAATAAAAAAAATAAAAAGTAAAAAAAAATCAAAAATATAAAAAATTGTCCATAAAAAAAATAAACAAAGTTGGTAAAAGAACACCAACAAATAATACCTTCAATTGAGGTATTATCCATTAGTAAGTTCCTAACTCGAATCAAAGATTTAAAAACTTGTCATTTGTGTCATTTACGAGGAACGGCTCACCTTAAAAAGAAAAAATTTTAAGAGCTACCGTGAAGTAAGTTTGATTATTTGGTTTAAGTTGTCTTCTCGCTATCCGTTAAAATAGATTGTTAAAAAAAAATTAAAAAATTAAAAATTAGTTTAAATTTTCTTTTTCTATTTTGTGCATGCGCACTCGTTCTCAAACCCGCAACTGTAACCATCAACAACAAGCCCCACCGGCTGTTGTAGAACCATTTAATTTAGAAGAACCTTTAGATAATCCTCTCCTAGTTCTGATGGTTGATAACTGGACTATGGAGGAATTGCTTCAAGCACCCACCGAGGGGTATGAGGATGCAATTGTAATTCCCGAAATCAACGCTAATTTTGAGTTAAAGCATGGTTTGATCAATCTTGTTCAAAACAAGCAGTTTTTCGGACATGATAAAGAGGATCCACATGCTCACATCCGTTATATCAATAAGATCACCTCAACGATGAGATTTCCGAACGTTCCGAGCACGTCAATTAAGCTTATGCTTTTCCTATTTTCTCTCGAAGGTTCAGCCCGGATTTGGCTAGAGAAAGAACCTCCTCGATCAATTTTGACATGGGATGAACTTGTTTCAAAATTCATTAATCAATTCTTTCCTCCTTCAAAAACGACAAATCTTCGAAACAAAAATCACGAGATTTCAACAAGATATTGACGAATCGATTTACGAGGCTTGGGATCAATTTATGCTCTTCTTCGAGCATGCCCACATCACGATTTTCTAGACTTCATCAATTAGATACGTTTTTACAATGCATTGATGCTAATGATCAAGATTCGTTGTATTCCATTGGGTGCGGGATTGAGGGTGGAAACTTTTTGGATAAGATGCCTCGTGAATGCTTGAAAATTATCGAGAGTAAATCCAAAGTTCATAATTCACGAAACAAGGCAGTCGTTGCCAAAGTGATTTCAAATTCATCTACCCCCGGAATTTCACCCGATGTTGCTGCTCTTACAACCGGAGTTTCTGAACTTAAGAATATGATAAAGACTATGCTTATCGACAGGCAAAAAGCCCAAGCTCCCATGCCCGTAAAAGCGGTCGAGCAGAGTTGTGTAACTTGTGGAGGTGCTCATTCTTATAGAAATTGTCCAGCCACCAATGGCAACGTTTATCGAGACAACATTCAAGAGTACGTTTCACAAGCTGCTGCAGCTAATTTCAGTCAAGGAAATACCAATTCTAGACCTCCGATGGTTGCAAACCAAATCCGACCTCCTGGTTTTCCTCCGATTCAAAACAATCAAAATCGTTTCAATCAGAATCAAGGAAATAATTTCAACCAAAATCGGGGAACCAATTTCAATCAAAACCGTAGAAATAACTTCTACCAAGGACAAGTGTATCAACCTCCTACTAGTCAACCACCAGTTTACCAAGCTCAACCTTATCAAGCTTCAGCTCCGCAAATGCAAGGTGTTTCAAAAACCGATTTTGAGAATTATGTCAAGGCTAATGATGCAATATTGAGGAATATGCAAAATCAAGGCCAAGGTTTACAAAACCAAATGACAAATTTAACGGAAATGATTTCTAAGTTCATAAATTCCAATACCGCTGCAACTTTAAGTTCAGGTTCTCTTCCAAGTAACACCGTTACTAACCCGAAGGAAGAGGTATTACTACCCGAAGCGGTGTTGTTTATCAAGGACCTACAATTCCTACTTCTTCTCCTAAAGTAGTGGTACGTAGAACCGAGGTGACAAAGGACACGGTTTTTCCTACTAATAACGGAATTACCGAAGACGTCCAACCTTCGGTTGTCCCAGTTGAAAACCAAAATCTAGTTTCTGAGCCAGTTGATGCTCCAGTTAGTGCACCAATGCCTAACCCAAAACCGTCGATTCCTTATCCTTCAAGGCGAAATGATGAAAAGCGCCGTGAAAATGCTAACGAACAAAAAGAGAAATTCTACGAAATCTTTAAAGATATGAGTTTCGAAATTAGCTTGGTGGATGCTTTGACTCT